>APFE030878354.1:13378-28742 GCA_000404065.3 Pinus taeda
GTACAAGTACGCAAGTACAGTGTGTTTGGAGTGCGTACACGCAGGTAAGGTAGAGAGAACCTGCGTACCCAGAGATAAACATTTTTTTAACTGACTTTCTCTCTTTTTGAAGTTTGACATGAAGAGTAGAGGTATGAGGCTTGACAAGGAGGATAATATGACTATTGATGGAGCCATATTAACTGCAGATAGTCATGGTGACAAATTTCAGTGTAACACTTACCAACCCAAAAGCTCAGATTTATGGATCTAATCTCTTATTCAAAGGTAATGTTGTCCAAATCATATCCATACTTGTGCTCATCTGAGCACCCTCATCCTACTCCAAATCCTCAAATCCTAGATGAAAAAACAGCTCGACAAGGTAATCTATACCAACACCCATGTGTTCATGCACATATGTGATTTCCCTTGTCTACATATGAATCCTCATGTGCTAGATATAACAAAACCTTCATAGGGTAATCCATCTCAATTCTTATCCAATATTTTTCATATGGTCTTGACCTCACCGAAATTTATATCCCCAGATAATTGGATGTGATTCATGCTTAGAAAGAGATATCCAACGTAGATGAGGTCCAATTTTCATATGAAGTAACCATTCCATTCCAACCCTAGACCCTGGATAATTGGATATAAATATGACAAGAGATCTAATTTGCATACAAAGGAACTGCTCCCATCTAGTCTTAGACCTTATATATGGATTTCTATAGAAGCATTAAGACAAGGGAAAAGAGAAATATGGGGAAATTCCTTAAGGTAAGGGAAATCACAGAGACACCAAATTTCGTAAATATGAAGCCCAAGGTATGAACTCAACTATCAATAATACTTTTCCCTATCCACGATAAGATAAAGGGGCACTAAAAAATCCCAAACTATTCCACATCCAAAGTAAAAAAGAAGTGACTCCAAAGGCCAATTCACCAAGATTTAAGAAATCCAACTCTATTGTACCTTGTAGATTAGTTAACCTCTTCAATTTGAGAGGAATCCTTTATTCATCCTCTAGGAGACATAAAGGTTTATGTGACCATTCAAAGGGGCTATATACCATGCTTTAAACACTGAATCTAAATATATTAAATTTGTTGTAGTTCTCATTTACAACACCGTGAGAGTGCACAAACCCACAAATTTATCACATCATTCCTAAATTTGAATAATCATTAGCACTAACTAAATATTTATTTAATTCATAGAATATAAAATAAATGACAGCATGTACAAAAGCCTACAATCATGATTATGGAAATGAATTGCCCAATTCAATCACTTAAATTTTAATATAACTGAAAATTGATAGTATAACTATAGTTAGTCCTAAGTGAACTTCATAAAATCAATCATAAACATATAAGATATCTTGAAATTCAAATATTAAGGTAACCACACAATTCAACCATTCTTTACCATCATACATATATAAGATAGCTTTTCAACCATAGATATGCAATGCTTTGACGCATATTTTCATGAGTAATATAAAACCATAACATCAACCAATAACGTAATAAATATTGTCGTAATATATAATCCAAATATGCATAAACAATTATACTTATCCAAGTGTATTAGAATAGCTAAAAAATGAAGGAGGGACTTCCACTCTCCATCCAACCATATGCCCGATATATTACAATGTCTCTTGCAATTTACCACCCCTGAGTTGGATCTAGAATTTGAGGGATGGTTGTATAATGGAATTCATACCAAAGGTTTCGTCTAATACTTAGGAGATGGAGACCACTATTTAGGTGGTATGAAAACACATCCCATAGGGAATATTTCCCAAACATTCTCAAGGATGTATCTCAACGTCAAGTTTCCAAGGTATTATGATGTAACTATGATTTTACCGGCTCTATATGGAACTTGGATACCATCTCATCTACTTCTACCAATGCTCCACAATTCCGTGTCATAGGCCATTTTTTCACTTCTATTCAATAGGCCTAAAAATTAGATCAATCAATATCCATGAACACTTTGTCATCATCCCTTCACAAAGCCCTAAGCATGACCTCTCTAAAAAGTCGAAGTGTTTGGGAAAAATTGCTCAAAAACATTGTTTTTAGCCCCAATGAACCTTGCCTCCTTAGTCACCTGTGTTGAGCACATGTTGTATGCTTATCGACCAACACTAACCAACTCTTGTTGCTCCCTTCTGTAGGTGTGCTGATTCTAGAAATTTAGAAAAAAAAATGTTTTTGGAGCTTCCTCTTCCAGAAGCTTCCGAGGTAGTTTTAACCATTTACCATGCATAGAGAGCTAGAATCCTATCTTTGAGAACTTATCTCTTATCCATTGAGCTCATATTCCCCTCTTAAGTGGATCTCAAGCCTAGATTGGTGATTGGATAAGAATTCGTAAACTAACACACTCCTATAAATTGACTGCCTCCCATAAGGTCTGGGCTGGCTTTTGGAGATTGATAACACCCTTATGTTGTTTCCTTGAACCTAAAGGAGTCACCTTATTCATGCACTAGGGTTGATGTTGTGGTGTTCTCTGTGACAAGGAAGGACAAATCAACTTGGGGAGGCATATAAAAATTCAACTACTATTTATGGTTGTAAACTCTCTCGTACATTTGTTAATACAAAGAGTATATTATTTTACTATATTTGTTGTGTTATGTTTGCATTGATATATTTCAATTCCACGTTGATTCATTGAATGTAAATTTTAGATTATGCTATGTGGATGTTGTGGATCCTTCACTTGTTTTATTCATGTGTGCAAGTTCTAATTATTACACCTAGAGCTAGAATTGGAGCTTACAAGCGAGGATGTTCTTTCCCATACTCTAATTTATCGAAGGAAAACTTAATACGTTTTGTCTTATATTGCTCTATATTAGACCACTAGATCTAGGGAATTCAACTTTGTCTGCAACCATGAAAATTCCACATAAAATATTGGCAACCATACTAGAATTCAAACCTAGAATATATGGTTTCGCTTCATACCAAGAGTGAACTTCATACCACTTAGGTACTTCTTGTTTCTTCAGATTCCAATGGAGTAAAGGGTAATCCTCATATTCCCATGACATAGAGGGGAATTCCTCTCATTCCAGCATCATAGGGGATTAGTTCTCCTATTCCCATAGCACAAGGGGACATTTCTTGCATTCCCATGGAATCCCGTCCAATTATTATGGTCACTTCCTTTGATTGGATTCGACTAGCAGGATATTGTCTTCCTCCTTACATTCCCTTCCAAATCATAGTACAAGATTACAATATAACCATACTTAGAACAATCATAGATGAAGGTTCATCTGTTAGCATTTTGTCCTCAACTACTTGGAAAGATTTAGGTTCTCCATAGCTTGTGCTCATTACCCAATATTTGTTGGCTTTCAAGAGAGGAACTAGTCAATCATTAGGGATACCTCCTCAATTTATTATTACTTTGGGAGTAAATATTGTCTATATCAATGTGATGGTAGTTCAAGGCTCTTTTTATTATAATTTACTCCTTGGGCATGACTATGTTTATGACATGGGATCTCTTGTCTCTTCACTCTTTTGTGTGATTTGTTTCCTGCATGAAGGAAGAATTGTGACCATTGACCAACTTTCATTTGTTGTTCCTAATTTTCCTCCCAATTAATAAACTCCCATAAATGGTCCTCATATTCAAGTGTTATCTCCCCTACCATAGATTAATTATGTGGCAACCTATTCCATGCCTGCATATACTAATGATCAAGTAGGTGATGTAGTGCATCATGTACTGGGAGCACTGGCACCCGATCTTTCCTTTAGATCCTTTGATATGTATCCATTATAGAGCATTGCTATCCCATCTAATGAGAGCCTCTTATAAGCCATGGTCTATTGGGAGCCATGATTAATATAACTAGAGATCCCAGAGCAGAGTTCCTTTTCTTGTCTCAAGTTCATTAAAAAATGAAACAAGGTTCCTGGAGCAAAGTTCCTTTTATTGTGTCAATATAGTTTCAAAATGAAACAAGGTCACATGAGTAGAGTTATTTTACTATTTCAAGCTTGTTAAAAAGTGAAACAGATTCCCTTCTAATTCGAGTCTTTCACTTGATCTCATAAATGAACCTTCGTTCCATCTGTCTATTAGTAACCAATAATCTGCTTAGGTGAATGAAATGAAGCTTGGGGGGAATGTACCTAGAATTGAGCCATTATGTTGGGGGCATGAAAAATTATTTCTAGCATAGATTTCCTCAATTTCAAGCTTGTGTAAAAATGAAACCAATTTCAAGCATAGTTTCCCATGTTTCAAGCTTCTGTAAAAATGAAAGAAATCACTTTCAAGCATAGTTTCCCATGTTTTGAGCTTGTGTAAAAATGAAACCATTCTCATCCTATCCTTTGTGATTGTTATTTTTATCAACCTATTTATGCCAGATGATCCTTGGTTTTCTCATTCCATCATCACCATCTACTTGGCCGATCATACACTTTCACTTGGTTGTTTTACCCTTTCTTAACGAATCATTGCAAAGAGTAGTCTTATTAGCTAGCCTCTTAAATTTTCTCCTGAGTATCGTTTTTTGCCTTTTCAAACTCAAGAGACAATTTTATGAAAATAAAACTTTGTATTTTTATTTTTCGCCTTGTTTTCAAACTCTCTAAACATGAAAAGGAATTCCAGTTACACATTCACTAGACTCATAAAAGCATCAAACAATGTTGGACTTGTCAAACATGACATGACCAAAACACTGCTCAATTTTTTAAAAAATACACAGATAGATTCATCCAAAGGATGAACTTATAAATCAAGCATATGTTATCTTCCTCAAGCTTGTAAAAAATAAATAGGTACTAATGAGAAATGGCTGGGGAAATTGGGAAGATAGGATACTTCACCTCTTTATGGTAGTTATTCACTCTTGAATATGAGTAACACTTATTTCTCCCTTCTACAGGTGCATTGATTCTAGAAATTCAGGAAAATAAAAATAAAAATATGAAGCTTCCTCTTCTAGAAGCTTCCAAGATAGCTTTAACCTTTTACCATGGGTAGGACTGAATCCTATATTGGAGACCTTATCTCTTATCCCTTGAGCTCATATTCCCCTCTTAAGTTGATGTCAAGCCTATATTGGTAATTGGATAAGAATTTCTAAGCTACCACACTCCTCCTATAAACTTACTACCTTTCAAAAGGTCTGGGTTGGGTTTTGGAGATTGATAGCACCCTCATGCTATTGCTTTGAACCTAACGAAGTCACCATATTCGTGCATTAGGGTTGACGTTGAGGTTTTGTTTGTGACAAGGAAGAACAAGTCAACTTGGGGAGACATCTACAAATTCAACTGCTATTTATGGTTGTAAATTGTCTCCTAAAATTTTCAATATAAAGAGTATATTGTTTTCCTATATTTGTTTTCTTATGTTTGCACTCATGTATTTCAATGCCATGTTGATTCATTAAATATATATTTTATATTATGTCGCGCATATTTTATGGATTCATTTTTTTTTAATCATGTGTGTAGGTTATACTTGGGGCTACAATTAGAGCTTACAAGCGAGGATGAAAGAATGACTTGCTTCTGATTCCATGTAGGCTTCTTTCCCATACTCTAATTTATCTAAGAAAAACTTCATGTTTTTTCTATTTTGTTGTTCTAGATCATACTACTAGATCTAGGGAATTCACTTTTGTCCACAATTATGAAATTTTCACATAACCATGCTCTCCATAATCTCCAATGAGTGTATTCCACACTCTAGAGGGATGGAAAGAGCCAACTAGCCAAGAAGGAATGAAGAAACTAAGACAAATATTTTCTTAACCTTGAACTAACCATCTAGAATCAAACAATGATAACTAATTAGATAAATTAAACCAAATGTAAATATGGAATTACGAGTGAGGATGCACTAGATTTCTCTATTGTGCATATATGTATCATTCTTTGAGTTCTCTTGCATTCTATATGGGTGTAGACTTGTCCCATCCAATATTCTCCTAAAGGTTCATTCCACTTGGCTATCATCTCGATCTTCATGGGGAAAGGGGAATGGACACCACCTGTACCCCCACCAACCCAATCCAACCTCTTAATGATTATTAGGAAACTCCATTATTTCCTAATCACATCACAATAAAGTCTACCACCAAATGGATCTTCCAGTTTTCAAGTGACCTCCAACATTAAATTCAACTAGTTACAACTTTTTCAAAACATGGAAGCAAGCAGATAGAATCCTTCAAACTAAGGATTTGTATGTTGTCCTTCCTTGTGTTATTTTGATTAATTTTAGATAATGAATTTTAAATGCTTATATGACATATCAACCAATTTTTGTTCCCCACACGGGTATATTAGTGACATTTTCTCATTCAGAAAGCAAGGGGGAACAAGAAGATCGCTATAGTTATATATATATATATGATATATAGTATATATATATATATATATATATATAATATATATACTATACTATATTAAGTATATACATATATATATATATATTATATATATTATATACATATATAGATATATATATATTACATATAGATATATATATACTCATATAGATATATACAATAATTATATATATATATAGATATATATAATATATAATAAGTACATATACAGTATGTATGATATATAATAATATATAATATATATATATATATATAATAATAATATACTACTGATATATATATAATATATATATACAGGAATCTCTATGCATAAGACACCAAATATTGGTACATAGAGGACCACTATTGGCATATCAATATGGTAGTGGGAAAATTATGCAGGATAGGGATGAAGCCAAAGAGGAAATTTTGCACTAGCTTGGTGAAGTCCAACTCCAACTCAAGGAGATCAACTCAATGTTGTAATCTCCAAAATATCAACCATCTCAAAGAATTTTGTTAATATTGAGAATAAGAACCATTATATTTCTCCTAATGTAGATTTTTATAATATACACTAGTTTTTTTTTTATGATTATGCTTATAGTAATTTTGATTTCTTCTCTTAGACATTTCATCTTTTTATCATATGGCATGATAGACATTTTTATGTGATTATTAGGTCACTTAAAAATTCTCTTGTATTAAATTTATCACCAATAATCTAGAGAGATGACTTCTACTTTTCTTATTGGTTTGATTTCCTTAGTAGTAAACCAACAACTCACTATACTCCATATAGTTATATTTATATATAATTAATAAAATTGCATTGATAAATTACAGAAAAACATGTGATTAATTTAAGAAAAATAATACTTATACACAAAGAAATTTCAAGCAACCAACTCACAAAAATAGAAGAAAAGATAGATCAACGACTTTAAAATCAGCCTCTTCGAGGGGAAACCTCTTTTATATTACACAAATAAATAAAAATTGGATGATACAAATGACATGACCTCCTTTCTATATATAGGAGTCTAAGGGGTCACAATATAATCAAAGCTAACATAACAATAATAATGTAAGGGCACAACAATAACAATAGGCGGCTCTATGGCACCAATAATAACATTGGGCCATACATGGGCACACCATATAATAAGGGGTTCACTAATAACAATAGGGCTACACTAGTATAATGGACAAACATGTCCTCTCCTTAAAAAGTGTTGTCCTCAACGCTTGAGTAGTTATGGATTCTTCTATATAAAATTATCATCCTCCCATGCGAAATATTCAGTAGTTAAGTTCTTCCACTTGATAAGATACTCTGAAATTGATCAATTTCATAGATTTTATATTCTTATTTCCATGACTGCTTCAGGTTCGAAGATGATTTTTCCTTCCTCCTTAAGTCCCAACAATATTATTTGAACTAGGAGCTTGTAACCTATAACCTTCTTTAAGCATGAAACATGGAAAACTGGGTGCACTCCGAAAGATGCAGGAAGCTCCAATTTGTATGCCATAGTACCAATATTTTGCAACACTTTGTAAGGACCATAGTACTTTGGTGATAATTTCTTATCCTTCTTAGCTTGCTTGAGGGACATTTCTTTGTATGGTTGTAACACAAAAATATCCAGTCACCTACATCAAAACTTCTTTCTTTGCAATGTTGATCTGCTTCTTGTTTCATTTGATTCAACACCAAGGTGACGTTATCCTTTAAGAGTTGGATAACTTTTTGTTGATGCTTGATGTGATCTTCCATTGCTTGAACCATCGAATTTTCTCTTAAATATAATGTGATGGATGGTGTAAGATATCCATAAAGTACCATAAATGAGGTCATTTTTGTTGAAGCGTTATGCCACCATTCAACCAGAGGTAACCACTTCACCCTTTGTGTTTGTTTATCATATACAAAACAACAAAGATATCCTTCCAAACATTTGGTCACTATCTTCGTTTGTCCATCTATCTTGAGAGTTTGAGGAGTGGTAATTCCTGCCAATGCACTACAAGATATGGTCAGATTCATTTCTTCTTTCTCTGGGGTTGGTTCCTAGTGCATATCCTCTTCTTTTGATGTTTCTTGATCCTTTTCTTCCTCCTCTTCACAATCTATGTAAAATAATTTCTTCTCAACACACTTATGACCTTTAGTGTATTTGCTATCACAAATTTAACCGAGTTTTTTTTTTCCCTTTTCTTCCAATTGTTGTGGTGCCAATATTGTAGGTTTTGGAAGGATAGGAGCAACAACACTTCCATATTTATAGTTGTGAGTGATAGGATTCCTTGTTTCCATAATTTTTCTTTCAATTTTTCTTGCCAAATTGAATGCCTTCTCCAATGAATCTAGTTCCCAAAGACGAACCTCATGTTGAATGCTATCCTTTAAAATCCCTATGAAGACATCAATCCTCTGATTCTATGGAATATCATTTACCCTTATATTCAATTTTTGGAAGTCCTCAATGTGCTCTTCCATTGAACCATTTTGTTTGAGATTTATTAATTGGCTAAAGAAGGTGTTGATCTTTGTATCCTCATAATGTGTTGTCATTTCCTCCATGAAAATTGACCATGTCGCAGGTGGTTTACAAGAACAAATCCCTCTATACCATACAAATTGATTCGATTCTAAATATAAAGATGTAATACATACCTATTTTAATAGTTGCACATCATGTATATCAAAATATTGCTTCATCTGTAGTATCCAACTTACTGGATCCTTTCCATAAAACTTCCTCATGTCTCATTTTCTTTCTTTTAGGAGCTTGATCTTGAAATTCTTGTAACTCTGTAATTTCTTACCTCCAAGTTCTAAAATTTCGTCCTCTAGTAGCCCTTTGAGTCCTATTTATAACCCCTTGGTTCTGATCAATATTGGATTCTTCAAGGAAGAGTTATCCCCAATCTCCTATGATGGCTTGGTTATAGACTGGATCAATATAGCAAACTTGTACGAAGTGTCAAGTGTCACTATTTCAACCTTCAGCCCTGAAAACAATATCCAACAAACTATAGCCCATTCTCTTTCTATTTATTAATATTAAATTTGAATCTGATGCTTAGAGAGAAAGTTATGTTGATTCTTGCAAGGTCACCTATTTGACATCAAATTGTGGAGCTTGCAAAAACCCTAACTTCCTCGGATCATATCTCCGAAAGTATAGCGATACAAGATCTAAAATTAGGTCACAAGGTTCACGATGATATCAGCTCAAATCTCTTTTAATTTCAGCTTCTGAAGCTTTGTAGAAAAAATGTTAAAGTGAAAATTCCACGATGTCCTGTTTGAAGCAGCAAAACCCTAGAATCCAAAGCTCTGGTACCAAATGTTATGCAACCAGCTCACAAAATAGAAGAAAAGATAGATCAATGACTTCAAAATTAGCCTCTTCGATGGGGAATTCTCCTTTACATTACACAAACGAACAATTCTTGGAAGATACACATGAAAGACCTCTTTCTATATAAGGAGTCTGGGGTCACAATATATAGATCCACATAACAATAATAATGTAGGGCACAACAATGAAAATAGTGGGCTTCTTGGGCACAATATTATAATATAGGGACTACATGGGCACAAAAATAAAATAAGGGGGTTGCTATAATAACAATAAGGGGCTACACTAGTAGCAAAGGGACGTAATAAAGAACCACTATCTTTCTCCCAATGTAGATTTTCATACTATATACTAGATTTTTTTATGATTATGCTTATAGTAATTTTTATTTCTTCTCTTAGACATTTCAATTTTCTCTTAGACATTTCATTTTTTTATTATATGTCATGATAGAATTTTTTATATGATTATTAGGCCACTTAAAAATTTTCTTGCATTAAACTTATCACCAACAATCTAGAGAGATGACCCTAGTGGTAAACCAACAACTTACTATGCTCCATATATTTATATTTATATCTAATTAATAAAATTGCATTGATAAATTACAAAACACATGTGATCAATTTAAGAAAAATAATACTTATACACCAAGAAATTTCAAGCAAGATAAATTAAGAAAAATATAAATTCTATTATAAATAACGAGATCTTAATTCTTGTAGATAAATTGTAACTACATCTTTTAAAACATAATTAACATAAATAAATCCTAGTTGAATCTCAAATATATATGTAAAGTAACTTTATGTAGTTTAAATAAACTCTTATTAGACCCTAATTATATTTTCATAAAGCTTTAATGAAAGTCCCTCATTCAAATTGCAAACAGTTGCAACTAACATAAATCAGTGTTATAGTCGAATATATTAGGTATTTATTACATGTGACTCGGTATAAAGGTAAGTAATTGCCATGCATTAAAATAAGAAAAATAAGGAGAACATCTTGCAAGGCAAGGAACCATGGGTAATCATGCTATGCATGTGTAATCTAGGCGGCATTCCATATGGTTATTTACAGAGGTGTAGTCTAGCTGATATTTTATATGGATTTAGTCTCTAGCTAAAAATGTTAATGTTACTCAATTAATGTTAGACTAATTGATAACATTACTTGGATATGAAACAATTTCTTGACAATATGTTTTTTTAAAATATTTTCATCTAATATGTTCCTCTCGTCTAGGGAAGAGGCCAAATAAGAAGGTGAAATTATTCATTGTCTATTAGAAAGTAGTATAAAGTAGTGCCAATCTCTTATAGGGTGGAAAATTTAAGAATTTAGATTTGATATCTTTTGATGTCTTAAATTATGTGCAAGGACTGATAGGAATGAGGAATTTTGATTACTAACTATAGTCCTTGCTACCTTATTGCAGGGATTAATAATGCAAACATTGATCCATTTTAATATCGATTTTTTTATTTATCAAGTGTTAAAGTCATGTATATGATCTAAATGTTGAACACATCAACATGAACATGAAAATTTTGTTCCCATTTGGGAAATTTCAAAATGGGAGTCTCCACAAGATTCTTTTTAGTAATTGAAATGATTGATTATATTCTTGATTCCGTGTGTCTTCAACATATTTTCAAGAATATTGTTGATTGGGAAAATAATTTTCAATTATTGACTTATAATTTTGTGGCAATATCATATGTGCCCCCAGAAATATTTTAGTCTACTTTTGATTTATTGGTGGCTTTAAGTTGAGGATTACTATGATTTTAGACATGCTTACTTTTATTTCATCCTTTTATGTGATGTAACCCAACAGTATACCAATGGGAGTGGAAAAGATGAAAATTTTAATATTTAGGGAAAGGTGGATGTGTCAAAACCTTTCTAAAAGCATCCTTAACCATTGAATGTGATCCCACAAAAGGCTATAAATTATAAAATCATAAAAGTAGGTAGAAATTGGTGTATAAATATACTCTTGAAAATCTTTGACAACAATTTGAAAAAAAATGTTGGTGCATCCTTCAAACCAAATGACATTTCTTAGTATGCAAAAGAATTGAATTCAAAAACAAATGTTTTTTGTTAACCCTCTATAGAAATTGGTACTTGATTACACCCAGAAAACCCATGAGTAAAATAATAGTATTCATGTCCACAAATTATTACTTATCTTATCAACAATAATGTTGGAAATGGAATAGTTGTAGTAAACACATACCCTTAACCTTTTGCGTCTTCCTTTCCTAGCTTCATGACCATAAGAATTTACCATTCTTATTTATATATTTGGTATATGATGTTTACTACTAACATCCTCTCAAATTCATTTCACACAATACGCTTTTACTTATTGCCCCCAGTTATAAGGGTCATCTTGTTCTTTATTGTTTTCCCTCCTCATGGTAAGGCTCATTCCTTCATCTACT
This sequence comes from Pinus taeda, assembly GCA_000404065.3. Classification (NCBI taxonomy): domain Eukaryota; kingdom Viridiplantae; phylum Streptophyta; class Pinopsida; order Pinales; family Pinaceae; genus Pinus; species Pinus taeda. The sequence continues at coordinate 25,582 of APFE030878354.1, forward strand.
CCATCTCTTTAACAAGTCTTTAAGGTCATTATAATCATTGGGGAATACATATTCATAGAATTGAAGTAAGTTGATTATTTATATCATTTTATTATTGATAGAATACTCACCTACCTAAGCCATGTTCAATCAATCATCCATAGATATGTTGAATTATTTTGTCTTTATTTATTTATTAAATACATTCTAGGGGTTTGGATTCATCCAAGTGTGATTCTCCTTTGATTATTTCATTATAAGACAAATAGAATCAAGATTTTCTAGTTTTCTTTCTCTTCTTAGATACTTTTCAAATTATTCTACATATTTAGTTACTTCAAGATGATCTTTCTTCAATATGAATATTTCACCTAGAAAACTTATGTTTTCCATGTCCAAATGAAAAGTTATTTATTCATATTTTTGGTGATTTAGCACAAGGTTGCAAGTTGAAGTTGAACCTACACAAACCTTATATTTTCCCCTCTTCTATAACTTTGGCTTTGGTCTTTCAATGAGATCATTTATCTCTTGAACTACTACAATTAGGTGTTCCTCTTATAGGTTAAACTCAAAATCTTTGATACATTTTCCTTTAATGTCATTTTAATTAAATTATTAACCATGTGCTTCCTCTATTTTAAACCATTTATATGAGATATCATATAATGTGCTTGGAAACATATGTGGTCAGACTCATACATCTCTATAGCTCAATCTCTTCCATTTGTTTTTACATCGGTGAATATGGGATACTGAGTTAGAAACTAACAATTCACATGTTTTTCTGTATTGATGTCTTATCCCCTATAAATCACTCCAAAAGCTATGTCATGGTAGTTTTCCACATCTATAGATGAGAAACATGAGTCTTCCACCAATGAGAAACCTATCTCATTAAATATTTGACTAGAATTTGCATTTATTTGTGCTGTCCAACTACTTTTGGGACTTTGTCAACATGATGTAATGGAGATACTTTTTGTTTGAAATGTAGTGGAGTGACTCAACTGGACATTAAGTTAGTGGGAAGGAGGGTTTGTTTTTTATTAATCATTTTTTCATAAATGATGGAAACTTCTTTGATAGAAAAACATGAGTGGAATATTTTAATTGGTATGATCTCAATTGATAAATACTCTTTTGAATTTGGCTCATAGTTTTCTATTTTCCAATTCTAAAGTTCATTACCCAAATTTTCACCAATGGATAATAGTGAATTATGTAGAAATATTCCTCATGCATTTGGGTCCACATTATCTTGTTCTTGATTCATAGTTTGGTATAATCATTAGGCCTCAACATCTTCATCCTAGTCTTTGACCCATGGTTTTCCCTCCTTCAAGTTGAGAGGTATTGTAATCCCTTAAGCTTAATTATATCGCTATAAAATGAGAGATGGTAGATTTTATATTTTGTCCCCAAAGTCAACTAACTAATGAGGGATATGTAGGGATACCTTCAATTGTTCGATAACGTCAATGTTTTCCATATTTAGAATTGATTTTAGAACTATTTTCACATTCTTCAATGTTCCAGTTGGTTAAATAAAGGTTTGATATTCCAATTTTAGAGAGTTCATTATCAGCACATGTGTAGGTAGTCCTAGTTTATCCATGTGTCTCATGAAATAGTATTAACCTATGATCCAATTTAGATGACAACCTAGTGTACCATGTAGTTGTTGATTTCTGGATTGAATTGGCGATCACAATAGTTTAAATGTTCATCTTGTGACAACTTCACAAGTTTTTTATAATATTGTTATTTTTTTATTATATTTAACAATCCAAGAAGTCAACCAACTATTTGTTTTTCTTTTAAAAGCTACAGAAATTTGTCTAAGACATCATCTCTCATAATTTTTGTGATCCACTTCCTTCCCATACTTATAATAATTATTTAAGAAATAATTCTTCCCACATGCTTCATTCTTCTTGGAAAAGATCTAGGTAAGTGATTTTGTTACCGACTAGTATGACCAATAATTTATTTTGCATATAAATTTCGTGATCTACTCTAAATTTGGTAACAACATGTAAATTTTTTTACTTTTGTAGTTCACGTTGGAATAGTATGTAATGAATCTATAGTTCCTTGACTCGTCACTTTCTCCAAAAATATTGGAAAATAACATCCTTTATTAGGTATTTAAGGCTAAAATGGTCATCTTTCAAGTAGATGAAAAGGTGAGATATGCTTTTACCATGTCCTCAGGTTGTACCAAATATACCTCCTCTAAAACCTTATCTACCTTAGTATCCACCTCTTCCACATCTTTGGTAAACATTAGGTTTCCTTCATTAACATTTTTTTAAATTTTGTGTATGGTAAACCATGTAGAATTGAGGCTTGTTCTAACCATTTAATTGACATTCCTATGTTGAGTTACTACTCTACTCACACATATTTCACCACTTGGGCCTCACATTGTTTAATTTATGAGATACATTCATTGTACTATTATTTGTCAAAGATTAGCAAATTTCACAATAGATTTTGTCTTGCACTCAATTAAAATCTATATTGTATATAGTATATCACTAAATTTATAGCAATAGTTTGTGTGTCTTTCACTTGAACAAATGGTGCACCAAAATTAATTTCTCATGATATTTAATTTTGTCAAAGATTATTTTAAACTTTTCATTTTTTCTTCTATTATTCTCTCCATGGACATGGGAGTGAAGCATGATTTGTCACTAGTTTCTATGTGTTCTTCCTTCTTCAAGGTGTCTTTGTATGACTACATTTAATGCATTCACAGTGGTTCTTTGATTCTCTGTGGTAAGCATGATACATGTCATTGCACCAAGAATTGTTCATTAATTTTGTAAGAGTTTTTTTTTAGAATATCTTTGAATATTTCATCATACTATTGAACTACTATGATATTTTTCTTTATCTCTTTGAGTTTCTAGGATAGTAGATATTTTCTATCTAGATATTTGAAAAATGTAAGGAAACTATTTTTAATTTTTTCTTTTCATCAATTTTGATTCTTAGTCTTGTCATAAACAATGTGAGGGGTCTCTTCTATAAAGTTGTGCTAAATTGAGCCCTGTGATTATCCTCATATTTGATGTTGGAGGAATCTCAAAAAATTTCATATGAACTAATGGCATTTAGGATCCTCGTCTCTCTCATATATGGGGATATTATTTAGACACATATTTTTAGTT
>APFE030878355.1:1159-32572 GCA_000404065.3 Pinus taeda
CGCATCGGGAGTCTGAAGGAGGGGAGTTTGTTATGTGCACGTCGCATTCCCCGATTGCCGATTGCGATATTGCATCGGAGCAAAGGGGAGGGGACTTTTATTATTTGTTTTCCCAATATCCGTTGGCTACTTGCTTTTATCGCATCGGGGAAAATCAATGGGTCATGGTTATGCATCCTTTGTTGTTGCGATATGCGATCTTGTGATCGCTTTATTGCAATAATAAAGAATTATTCATTTTATTTTTTAAGACCGATTATTTCAAAAGGTTTTAAAATGTTTTGTTTATTTCCGAACCTTTAGAAGAGTGATGGATTAATACCAATTTAATATAAAAGCGACCCATTTCAAATTATAATTTTTTAAAGTAAGATTTTATGAAATGGGGGGTTGTTGTATAGCACAACAATTGGTGATTCGCTGGAAGAAACAGTTATCTCTGAAAAAGTTGTTGAAATTTTTTGAACTTTCTTTACATAGATACCTTATCAAAAAGGAAAGTTCTAATATAAATAAGTATACACACATTCTGAATATAATAAAGGCATGTTTTTGCTAATTCATTCTCTTGTTAAAACTAAATACATTCTAAGTTTTAAATTGACCTTTATTGGTTGATAATGATAAAACAAAACACTTTTCCAACTTAGCCTTTTTAGTTGACTTCTTTGTCACAGGTAGAGCCTCTGCTGCCAGCGAACGTTCATAGTTTCGACAGGGATACCTTTTAACCATTTGATTGTTCACGACCCCTTCCATCTCAGAGTATGATTAAAAGAATGAATTCAAAACATGTTTTCATATTTTGTATTTCTTTTCTTTTCCATTTTTGTAAGATAAAAAGCCATTGTCCTGGTTTGGTTTCCAGCTGATTTGACAATGCCATTCACTGGTTATGATGTAATCGAACAAGTTGGCTCATGACTAGACCCCTTGTCTTATGCTTATAAGCCATTACCCTGTTTTGGTATGCAGTGTTGGTAATGTCGGTTAGATTATTTCCCAATGATCATGGTAAGCAAGCTTGTAATAAGACCCCTTCTCTTTATATCAGATATTCTAGAATTACACTCTGAGTAATCATATACTTGGATGAATGGGATGAACAATTTTCTCCTTAAGAGAAAATGGATGACAAGGTAAGAGTTGAGGATGCTAAGATTGAATCAGTCTCTGTTTTGATATTGTTAACCCTTTTGTGGCCAGTTTGAAAACATTAAAATGATTTACAGTAGTTCTAAATCTTGAGAGGATTTTCACAAAAATAAAATGGGGTTTTCAGAATGTTAATATACGTAATTTCCTAGAAATTGTTCCTTTTGTTTAAGATTTCTATTTTACAAAAGTAAATATTAAAAGTACTTCTTCCGAGCAATATTTCAATATAGCTAAGGCCAATAGAAGCTATTTTACAACTTTATTTCCTAATGTTCCTAAAAATTACAAATCCTACTGAATTTAAAAGAGAAGGGGTTACCTCCTCAATTAAAGAATTTCTTTAAGATGAGGCCATTAACAGGAAGAGAGTCCCTCTTTCCTGATAGATCTTTTAATATGAATGTTGAATGGCCTATCTTCTCACTGATCTGAAATGGTCCAAGCCACATCTTTTGGAATTTGGTGTGTTTACCTTTATCCTCATGTGCTTTGTCCCATTTTAGAACTAGATCACCAACGTGCAACTATTTAGAACTAGACAAAGCTAAATCAAATGATAACTTGATTATCTGCTGATGTTTATCATGAGTAATTTTGGATTTTTCTCTCTCTTCTTCTAATTTTAAAATTTGATCATGTCTGAGTTGGATAGAAGAAGAGGGTCTTTCTTCAATAAACTGAACTAGGGCTAGAGAAGGAAGCGCTAGATTGGTCGGTAGTACTGCTTCTTTCCCATATACAAGATTGAATGGAGAAGTACCTATAGAGGCCTTCTGCGTTATTCTATCAGCCCATAGTGCGAATACTAAAGATTTGTGCCAGTTTTTATGATTTTGTTCGATAGTTCGCTTAATGATTTTGAGTAGATTTTTATTGGTAGATTCTGCCAGACCATTACCCTGGGGATAGTAATTTGCAGAATATTTCAATTTAAATCCTCTTTTGATAGCAAACTCAAACAGGCATTTCCAGATAAATAAGATGCATTATCAAAAACAAGAGCATTTGGGACACCAAACCTGGTAATGATGAACTGGTCTATGAATTCTATAATTCCTTCAGAGTTTGTTGTCTTTAATGGAATTTCTTCAACCCACTCAGTAAAGTAATCAGTAGCAGTAAGGATATACTTATGTTGTTTGGAGGATTGTGGATTTATCTCCCCAATGATGTCTAGTCCCCATTGTTCAAAAGGTTGATCGATATTAACTGGTTGCAAAGGAAAAGCTGGTTTCCTTTGTCTTCCACTGGAGACTTGACAACTTCGGCATTTTCTTACATACTCATGGGTATGTCTAAATAAGGTGGGCCAGTAATATCCAGCATGGATGATTTTATGAGCTGTTGTGTCAGCTCCAAAATGTCCTCCAGCAGGTCCATCGTGTAGCTCCTGCAAAACCTTTAGTGCTTCAGGTTTCTCTAGGCATCTTAATAAAACTGAATCATAGTTTTGCCTAAAAAGCACATCATCAATGATAACGAAGTTTTTTGACTTTAATCTAATAGCCCGTTTGTTTTTATAAGAAAGATTAGGAGGTGCATGTCCGTTTTTCAAATAAAAGATTAAATCTGCATATTGAGATTCAGAATTGGTAATACTTATCTGGTTGATTTCTTCAATATGATCTGTATCACTTGATTCCGGAATGTTGGATGCTCCTACTAATAACCTGCAAAAACCTTGGCCTCTAACAATCTTTGCTGGCTTGATTTCCAAGTCATATTCTTGAAGTGTTGTAACCCAATTTGCCCTTTTTTCACCTAATTCTCTTTGGATCAGTAATTGCCTTACTTCAGAAAAATGAACTATTACTTTTGTATGGGCTTTTAGAAGGAAGGGCCTGTAGTGTTTAATGGCTTTATACACAGCAAAGGCTTGTTTTTCAACTTCGGAGTAATTTAGTTCTGCACCCTGAAAATTTGAACTAAAGAATGAAATCAGTGCTTCCAAGTTGTGATCATTGATCTGAGTAAGCACCGCTGCATAAGATAAATCGGACGTGATAGTGTACAATGTGAAATGATTAGAAAAATTGGGAGTGTTTAAAGCGGGGACATTGATTATCGATTGCTTGATTAAATCAAATGCTTCTTTTTCCACAGACCCCCATCTAAACACTGAATTTTTCTTAATCATGGTTTGTAATGGTAAAATGATATGAGAAAAATCGGGAACAAATCTTTTGACAAAGTTGATCTGACCTAAAAATGACTGCATAGATTTTTTGTTATGAGGAAATGGGATTTCAAAAATTCTTTAATCCTGTCGGATCAATATAAATACCATAATTTGGAAACAATTAAAGCCCAAGAGCTTTCCTTGATTAGGAGCAAAGAATGATTTTTTTGGTTAAGTGAAATACCTACTTCTATAGCGTCAAAGATTTGATTCAAATCATGTAAATGGTTGGATCTCTTTTGAAAAATACAGTATATATCTAAATAGACGACTATTGTTTTGGTTGATCAATCCTTTGAAGGCTATATCCATTGCTCTTGGAATGTAGCTCCTGCGTTAATAAGTCCAAAGGCATTTTCTGATAGGCGTAAGTTCCCCATTTTGTTCTGAAAGTAGTTTTGAGTCTGTCATCAAGATGGACCAGAACTTGGTTGTACCCTGAAAAACCGTCTAAAAAGGACATTAGTTCAGAACTTGCTACTGAATGGAGTATTTGCTCCATAGTAGGTAATGGGAAATTATCTTTTTGACTTGCCTTATTCATATTTCTGAAATCTATACAAGTCCTGATGTCACCATTTTTCTTCCTAACAGGCACCATGTTGGAGACCCAGTTTGAGTGCCAAACAGGAAAAATAATCTTTGCTTTTAAGAGTTTATTGAGTTCTGATTTTATCTGACTCTCTAAGTTTGGATGTATTTTCCTCAATTTTTGTTGAACTGGTTTTTGTTCAGGTAGCATTGGAATGGTATGTTGTATGATAGATGTATCATATGTTTTTAAATCATCGTACTTTGAAGCGAAGACATGTTTATTTTTTCTTAATAATCTAATAAATGATGTTCTTTCCTGTTCAGAAAGTCCTAATCCTAAATTGATATTTTGAGGGTTCTGCTCAGTACCAAGATATATCAATTCAAATCTTAAGGCAGAACTTTGGAGTTTTGAATTGGTTACATGTTTGAACCTGTCTTTAATGTCATAGAGATCTTCAAGTTTAACCACAGGTCTTGGTATTGAGTTTTCCTCATGCTTTTCTTTCATCTGAAGATCTTGATCACTTTCATCAATGATCTAATCGTTGTAGGATTTGTCGGAAGTTAAGAACTTTAGAATGTCTTCATCGTGGTTGAACACTCACCAATTGTTCATATTGTCAGGAATTGATGGCCTAAAGATCAACTCTACTGAAAATCTATCTAGACTATAATCTTCAGAAGGCAGGATTTTAGAAGCAACATTGGCCAACAAGTCAGCTGCTGCATTCTGGGATCTGGGAATAGGTGAAATATTGAATGCTAAGAAATGAGATAAAAGTTCCTGGACTAAAGACTGATATTGTTTGAGGTGATTAGAGAGACAATGGATTGTATTTCGAACTTGTTTTATGACAATCTATGAATCGCCAAACACTTTTAAATATTGAACTTTCAGGCCACTAGCTTTGTATAATCCTTGCACCAAGGCCTCATACTCAGTTGTATTATTCGTGCATTCAAATTCTAATCTACAAGAAAGCATTGTTTTTTCTCCCTCATGGCTCACTAAAATACACCCTGCTCCTGATCCTTCACTAGATTTTGAACCGTCAAAATATAAAGACCAAAATAAAGAATTATCAACATTTTTATTTACAAGATTCTCAGTAACATTAACACATCTTGATCTGTCAGTTTGTGAAAAAATTTCGATTTGTGATGTGAAATTGTTTACCGAGAAAGGAGATGGTTCGGCAATATAATTGCCAAAGAATGATTCAGAAGAATAGTTTCCCAAAATGTTATTGTTAAATGCAACTGGTTGATTCTCCTGTTCGAACTCTGTAACAATATGGGTCATGTGTTTCTCCCGATTGATTTTTATTTGATTTGGTTTTCCCTTATAAGGCAGCCACATATGAGACCAATCGGTAGAAATATATCCATGGAGCTTTTCAGACCAATCCCTGCTCAAGATTAAACCATAAAACTTAGGTATATCAGCGATTAAGATATCAATTCTTTGAACCACTCGTGGATCAGCCGATAACCTTATAGTAATAGAGTTTATTTCCCCTAAAACCTGGACTTTGGTTCTATCTAACTGCACAATGTGAATTGAGGACTTTTGGGGTTCTATGTTCAGTTTAGAACAAACTGAATATGGCATTATATTGGATGATGCCCCAGAGTCAATCAAGCAGTTATGTAGATTTTGATTGTAGATTTTGTACGTTAAGAGGAAAGGAAGGGTATGGGAATTTGATCTGTCTCCAATTAGAATCGTATCAGTAGCCTCAACTCTACCAGAAGGTGGTTGTCCTGAATCACTTGCAGCTTTAGTACTGGGAAGAGGCGAAGAAGAACTGCAATAAGTTCTTTGGAAGCAATTTTTGTTGATGTTTTAATTTGTGGTTAAACATGGGGGATGCTTTGCCTTACGTCCTTTCATATCATCAACAATATTGTAATCCATTGAATCCGATACTACCAACGTCTTAGATGATGTAGGTATATTGGAGGATGATGGTTGATTTTGAGGTACTGTTGCAGCTAGCTTCCTTGTGGGTACCTTTTCCTTTGTAGTATTGGTACCTGCACTCCTTTTCTTTGAACTTGCCTGGACAGGTTCAAGGACACTTTTTCTCCTAGTAGTCACAGGAAAGGCTTCTTGTTCAGTTTTGGTATCGGAGTTAGGCAATATGAAGTCCCACATTCCATGGCATTCAACGACTTCCTCTTCTTCGAATTGGTCGTATGGTGCAATTGTTTCTTCTTCTTCTTCTTCCTCAGGATCTGAATCTGCATTGGATATAACATTTGGAGGCTTTCACTCAGGTTTCTTAAAATTCCTATAAGGCTTCTTTGTTGAGGTCTCTGCTACTTGCTTTTTAATTTCAACCATTTCATTTGACATTGTTTTGAGGACTTTTTGAAGGCCCTCCATATCGTATGGATCTTTCGTGATTTTCTTCTTTGAATCATCCTTGAAAGACATTTTTTTGGATTTCCTATCCTCGAGAGCAGCTTTCTTTTCCAAAGCAATTATACGTTTTTCGACAGCGAGGGCTTCTTTCATGTTTTCGGCCAATGTAGGTTTTCCAGCCCTATCTACAAAAATGGCTATATTTCAAGGTAAGGCTGTAATGTACCACTCGCTTCTAATTTGTTCACTTGGCTTGTCATTGGTAGGGATTTTATTCAAGAGTTTGTTAAATCGGGAAGTTAAACTCCTTTAATTGGTTTCTTTGACTTGATCCTTAGATTCGAAAGGTCATTAATGAGTGGGGCCAGGATCTATCATCGCCGTATTTGGTAAGAAACTATTCCTGAAAGGTATTCCAACTGGTAATGGATCCAGAGGGCAAGGAAAAATACCAAGACCCAGCTGATCCTTGTAATGTGTATGGGAAAAGTCTAACTACAACATCTTCTTTTGTTACTCCCTTCAGATTAACTGACAACATGAAATTATTTATGTGTTCCTCAGCTAATGTTCCAGCATCTGGACTAAACTTTGGTAACCATTTCTCAGGATAATCAGGTAACGGATGTAAAGGCGCAGGCATAGTGACTGCACCAGGACTTCTCCATGGGTTCTAAGCCATTTTGGGAGTACCAACGATTGCCTGTGGTGTTCCAGGTGTTTGGGGAGGAGGTGGAAATGAAGACTGAAAAGATTGTGATGTTGAAGGTGAAGTCCCCTGGTGAACAATAATATATAATGGTGAAGTGGGTGTTTGACTTCGCACTGGAGATGATGAGATGGAATATGATGGAGAAAAGGTCTCACTACCAGAACCTTCAGTGTTCTTTTTAATCCTTTTCCTTTGGGGTAAAGGCAACTCAGGTGGTTCAATACCGAGTTTTTCGCTTTGAAGTCTAGTGAAATGATGAGGTAGGCGGAATTGTGAAGTCTCACTGCCTTGAGATACTTTAGATCTAGGAGTGAAATGGAGAAGCCTTGAAGTTTCTGGATGAGAGACTGAACTTCAGGGGACTCCAGACTTAAACGTTCTGAAGTATGATGGGGTTGCGCAGTGGTACTTGATCCTTCTTCTTCTCATCTGGGTACTGGTATTTCAGAGTGCAAATGAGAGGTCCGAGGAGAGGTGGAGGGTGATTTACTCTGTGAATGGTCTGTAGGTTTTGACTTACTCGCCATTCATAGTGGATGGCCCTCCTTCTAGGGCCAGAAATGTTGATGCCCCGAAAATCGTTACATCAACATCGGGGATAACCACCCGGTCCAGACCTTAATACAGCTCCTTTTCTGTTTGGGATGGTGGCTCCGACTGGATATAATGGGACCAGTTTCCCAGTAATGAATAAAAGGGGGTGAATGAATGATTGGTTTTCTAATAAGTGATAATAAATGGAGGACTTATTCTATGAGTGAAAACGTAAATGACTATTTTATCCCAGGAAGCTTCTATTCTTAAGTGCAACGTTTAATAATCTGTGTTTCTGATAGGCATATAGATGACACTATTCAATAAACAAAGACATTCATTTAATTGATAATTGCTTCGTTCAAATAGTTGAACGAAGTAATTGATAAAACAATATTACACTTCTCTTTTATATTACTGATACATGCATGATTGAGAGAATAGCAAACTGTAAACATCCAATAGTGGAAAGTATAAAGTTTACTATTAAAACACATCCACATATTCAATAATAGAAAAAATGACCAAACAACAATTCACATAAAAGGAATAAATTCAAACATAGATAATAGTACCATATGAGTTGTGAATTATTCCCTACGCCAATTACAATTTGAATTCCTTCTTCCGATTCAGAAATACTTTTAGATAAAGGCAATAGTGCACATTCACATCAAAGCTTTGTTATCAAAATTTGGAAAGATTGGTCCAGTTTTCATAAAAGAATATGCCTGAAGTACAGTAGTGCAACTTCAAGCTTAAGTCATATACAAAAACTTACGACCCTTTCTAAATACATGTAAGGGTCTATAAATAATAAACTAAGCTAGCAAACTAGAAAATTAAAATGCTACTAAATTGGTATAATCCGATCTTAAATATCTCTTCCACAGTGATCTGGTAATTGGCAGCAATGATTCATCCTTCTGGTTGTTTGCCCTTTGTCCTGAGTTGGCATATTGCTAGCATTGGCTCCGCTTCTTGAGGGCGGCTAAGACAAGAATTGATTTAAGCAGCATAGGTGGCATCATGTATATCAGGAATGATACACCTGATTGCATCGGTTAGGCATTTGAGGGCAGCTCTCTAGCTGTATGGTTTTACTAGGACCAACCAATAAGTGTCCCAAGTTAAACTTTTAATTCCTTAGATCAATCTCCCATTCTTTTCTAGTTCTTGGTTACATGACTGCTCCAATGTCTTGGCTGATAATAGTTTACCTAGTCTACATTAAGAAATCATGTTAGATAAATCGAGAGTATTATTGATCAAGTCAATTAAATTGTTCGTAGATAAGTTGCATCTAGAAACAGCGCTCTCTGCTTTCATTAATTGGGACTGCCACTCCGTGAATAGGATTTCTTTATGGGATTTTAAAATTTTGGGCAAGTTTGCTGCTTGTCCCTCATTAGAGTCCTGCCAAGTAAGAAAATTTGTCAAAGTGTCTTCCGTTTGCTCTAGATCATGCTCGGCATCAACCGATTTGTCTATTATAGATGTTGGTATGCCTTATAGAGGTTCAACTTGGGCAATTTCATGACATAACAATCTTATTTGTGTTATTAACGCCTTGTTAATATGCATTGCCTCTGCTCTGAACTCGGCAGGCTAGGGAAGACTCTTGAACCTCTCTACTTGAGCTGATAATTGAGAAATTTGCTCATCTTTTGTCTTTGCCATTTTTTCATTCATCGCCTTCAACTTTGATAATGCCTCTGATAATTCCTTCTGTCTCTAAATCGCTCCCGAATCGATCCTTTGTTTCTCTTCATGCAATTGTTTGTTGAGCTAGTTATTTAACTGTTGTTGTGTGGACAGTTGTTGTTGTAGTTGTTATGACTTCTGTTGTTCCTCTGGTAGGTGTGCTTGTAGTGAAGCGATTGCTTGATCCTTTTCTTTTAACAAATTGCTTACCTCCGATGCCTTATCTATGGTGGCTGCCGAATAGGCACCGGCATATTGAGATAACTTTGTCAGGTCATTGGAGGGGTCGAATTATTCTCTCCATACCACATTGGCTGTTATTGTTTATTCAGGGAACAGAGAAGGTTGATCAATCCTTCTCCTTTTCTACTATCGCTTTATTACAGCCCTGTGTTTTGGGCTATAGAAAACATCTAGTGGAGGAATGTCCTCCACCTGCAAAATAATTTGATCGAAAGGATTCTTCGGAATTATTTCTACTACTGTAGTTGGGGGTAGACCGCTGGTTCCTTTGCTTGGAACCTCCTTTGATGTTGTATCTTGTGTATTGGCAACTTGGATGTTTCGGCTTCCATTGAGCTCTCAAGATTGCTTATAATTGTATTAAATTGTTGCCATTCCTCAAGCAATCTTGGGTCCACTTGAGTATCAACACTCACCTCCTTGTTGCTCTGCTCCTGCTGCTTTTTCTGTTCTTCTTCCTATATTCTCTCCTGTTCTTTCTTTTCTACTTCCTCTCTGTTTTTTCTCTGTGCCTCTTCCTGTTCTAGCCTCCGGAGTTCCTCCTGCTCTCTTCTTTGGACTTCTTCATAGATTTCGGATGTAGCAGGAGGTTCGCTGGTAAGCTGCTGCTCAGGCTCGCTTGATTGTATCATCGGGGTAGTAGCTAACAAATCTAGAGGCAGAGTTTGCAACCTCTGCTCTCTAAGTTTATTTAAATTCTACTAACCCGTCATCATGGTATCTCATTATAGCTAGCTGCTGCACCGGAATATTGACTCGGCGGAGGAGAACAGGCATCAAACTCATCTTCCTTATGTTCAAAATTTAGTGAGCTTGCTTGATCTAGAGCATTGTAGATGACTTTCTTCGGGTCGAAACGTCTATTAGGGAGAGTGGCGAGACTTAGGATGTTAATTTTTTCTGCCTCTTTCTCTACATGTTTATAATCATGCAGAGTATAGACGCCACACCTTAGAGGAAAAGGAGGCCAAACTTGCTTCTTTGAATTTCTGAGAGTTTTTGTGGCTGATGCAGTTGTAAGCTGGTATGCTATTTTGCAAGCTAATAGCTTGCCTGGTATGTACAAGGGGAGGACATGAGGCCTGGCCTGACTTCCAAAAACTCTTACATAAGTGAATTTTTATTCTCCAAACCAGGTTCCTAAGGCTGTCAAGTCAATCTTTGCCTGAGAGGAGATCTTAGGGGCAGGTTTATCAAAAATTGCATAGTAAATAGGTAGCATGAATCCATTGCAGACTTGCGATAAATGGTGTTTATAATGAGATTTCCAAAAATTCTGGTGGTAGATATGAATAGGCATAGGGTCTTGTGGAGTCCATCTCCACCCTAACACAGGAAACTCGTTAAAACAGAGGGTATCCAAAATATAGGCACTAAAATAAAATGGAGGGATGAACCTATCAGTAACACGGGATTTGTTTCTGAATTCAAGAATAGTTGTAGCCAACTTATCTGATAATATAGTCCCCCAATCCATTATTTCACTATTACATGCTGCTTCCATCAAAGGTACCATCTCTATGGAAAATTTTGAAGAATCATGCAATCCCCACAATCGACACATCATGACTCCAGCATAACAATAAGGAGAGCATAAGGAGTCGACGGAGTACTTACTCGAACACTCATGTTTGTGTTTTTCCGGGTTCTGTCTCCATTCTTGTATAGGCCCGGACTCAGTTTCATTCTCATCTTGAAACTTCTCCAGAAATGCTTTATTGTACTTCTTCTCTGGTTCGGGCAAATGGTACATTTGTCTGAAATCATTGGGCTGAAATGAACCGAATACTCTCCCATCAACAGTGCAGAATGTTCTGTCCGTAATTGGAATTTCTTCAATTGCCCATCTCACCACATCCGTATACGGAAGAATTTGCTCTCGAGTTGCTATCCTGTGTAGGTAGGAATCAGCCAAATCTTTTAAAGTAGCCTCAGATTTCCGGCTTGAACCTGTTGTATCTTGTACCGATGTTTGCTGAGGTTCCTCGGCTTCAACCAGGTTGTAAATATTTTGCCAAGTAGTGGTGCAAAGGCCGAGACATGTGGTATCTGAGATTAATCCCTTTTTGCTTGGTCCTGGATCGGTGGCATGTTGTCCTATTACCATAGAAGCTGAATTCGTTCCAGACTTCTTAGATTTCTTCCCCATTTGGTCTAGAATTGTTACTGCGGAAAAAACTCTACACAAGAGAAAAATGAACGTAATGCGGAGAATAGATGGCAAAAACCAAGTATGGGGGAATTGTGTCAATCAATGGATAATGGAAGATTTATCATAAGGCTCCCGCGGATACAATCTCTGAAGGGATTTAGGCATAACTGCTCATTAATTGGCCGTTAAAATCTGTCAATCATTTAAATGCTCATTATATCCTTTACTTGTCAAATAATAGTTTAAGCGTGGATTTGATTTTTTTACGGTTGGACGCGAGCGAATCACTATCAGGAAGAGAAAAGCCTTTCAATGATAATTAATATAATATAGCGAAATCATATCAATCCTTTTCGAAAGTCGTGTTTGGGTTCATCGCAATCGGCAATCGGAGGAAGCCTTGGGCAATTTTATTTAAGTTTTATGGAATCCCCTATCGCCGATAGCGATATGGCTTGACTCGCATCGAGAGTTTTAAGGAGGAGATTTCGTTACATTCATATCGCATTCCCCGATTTCCGATTGCGATATCACATCGGAGCAAAGGGGAGGGGCCTTTTATTATTTGTTTTCCCGATATCCGTTGGCTACTCGCTCTTATCGCATCCGGGAAAATAAATGGGTCATGGTTATGCATCCTTTGTTGTTTCGATATGCGATCTTGCGGTCGCTTTATCGCAATAATAAAGAATTATTCATTTTATTTTTAAGATCGATTATTTCAAAAAGGTTTTAAAATGTTTTGTTTATTTCCGAACCTTTAGAAGAGTGATGGATTAATACCAATTTAATCTAAAAGGGACCCATTTCATATTATAATTTTCCAAAGTAAGATTTTATGAAATGGGGGGTTGTTGTATAGCACAACAGGTTCCCGAGCTAGGGTTGACCCCCTGTCTCACTATTTTTTAAATAAAATCTCCTTAAGGAACCTCCTTTATTTGTTCTTAGGACATATCTCACCAACCTAGAGGAACATGTGGTTAAGGAATGATTATGTGGCAAAGCGTTTGGACATATTCCTGATTACATATCCACTAGTTGTGCGCTTTCGACTATTACGACAGAGAGTGGGGTCTGTAGGGTATCATATCATCTTCCTATTATCTTTGAGTTACGGGATGATACACAAAAACCAACTAGTCCTTTCAAAATGAACGTTGGATGGATATAGGGTCCCATTTTCTATAAACTTTTTTGAGAAACCTAAAGCTCTCCACAAGCTTATAGAGGCCGGTACTTTTAGTTGTGTACTCATAGGAGGGTGATTTTGGATGCAAAGGATGCCACTTGGAGACATAAGACTTAGGTTGTATAGTTGAAATGTCAAGATGAAAATAAGAAATTCTTCCACTCTTATGCTAAGGGTATGTTGTAGCGGCTACAATCACCCTCCAAAATTTTGCCTTAGCTTCGTTTTGGAGACTCCCTACAAACCTTTCATAGTAGCATGTCTTGCTTCGTCAAGTACACAAGATTCGGTGGTTTTCTTGCAGAATGGAAAACTGTCCATCAAAGCTTGTTGCACCCCCTCACAAGTTGATTCTCCAAACTTGGTCTAGTTGTAGGCTGAGAAGCTCCCTCAAGAAATTCCACAATTCTGGAGGGAAACCATTC
The DNA here is from genome assembly GCA_000404065.3 of Pinus taeda. NCBI lineage: Eukaryota > Viridiplantae > Streptophyta > Pinopsida > Pinales > Pinaceae > Pinus > Pinus taeda. Next base: position 14,364 of record APFE030878355.1, read on the forward strand.
TTCCCTCTAGAAATTGCGCAATTCTGTCTGGCAACCTGATGGACTCCAAAATTGCGCAAATCTGCTAGTCAAGCTTCACTGAGAAAATTTTGCAATTCCTCCCAGAAGGGCTACCCGGCCCAGGAATTGCGCAATCCTAGGTAGCAGTCAGCCGCTTTTCCTAGAAATTGCACAAATCTTCTAGGCATCCAGCCTAGCTCCCTCCCAGATATGCGCATTTTTTCCTCCCAGCTGAGCAAACTATTACATGTGTAGTTGAGTTGATTGGTTCCACCTGGGACCAAGAAAACTTGACTAGTATGCATGGGCTTCTTTTTCCCATAATAGAAAAAGCAACATGAAAAAATCATCCCTAGATTTTAGGGATCTATTTTTAGCAACTAGAGGTTACAAGCAAAGATCGTTTTAGAATCTTTCATCCAAGTGTTGTTTTTTCCTAGATTTGTGGCATGCGCATCATGAGCCTCAAACTTATTTATTCGACACTTTAGAGCTCACTCATTCACATCGATCTTGGAGCTCTAACATCCCACAGCACATCCTTGACTCTTCAACACATCCATCTCAGCTATTCACCGGAAAGTGGTCTTAACTTGTCTTTTGCAGCATTTCTATCGCTTTTTTTGTTTTCGCTTGTGTGAATGTTGTTTTCTTGATTTCTGTGAATGTTTGATGTTGTTTACATGAATACTAGCTTGTACTATCACCGTTTTAGTTTTCGTAAGCATCTCACTGCTGTCACATGCATGAAATTGTTTTTCGCAAACAGTTGTTGATTCGGTGACTCGCTTCACCCACATTCATGTTGTTCCATTTTCTGAATATTTCATTCATTATTTTCCTACTTACACTCAATATTTCCATGCATTCACAATCACATTTTCTTTCAGTTGCCCGTCGGCGGGTCTGGGCAGCCTCGGTCCGGACTCTGCCTCACCAAGACAGCATTGCACAATCTTGAGCAGGAAGGCTCTGTCTTCCCCTCAAAAAATGCATATTTCTACCCAATAATTTTCCTCTAGTCTTGCATTGCACAATTATGAGGGACAATGACAGATAGCCCAGAAAATTGCGCAATGTAGTCACTGAGCCTACAACCACTACCAGTTGAAATTGCACATTTCGTAATTCCAGCAACAAGTAGGCCAGCCTGGATTGTGCATTGCACAAATCCAACAGCCAGCCAACCTCCTAGATAGCCTAGACTGCCTTTTGTGAAGTTTTGGTAGCCAGTCAGCAAGCCTCCCAGAATAAATTGCGTAATATTTTCCAATCAATTCCTAGGTATGTTGCATGTCGCTCCTCAAGTTTTCTTTGGTTTTTGCTGAAATATTTCTTACCATGCATGTTGCTTTGTGTCCAGATCTAGCAAGTGTTCGTCCGCCTCTTAGAAGTTCAAGATCAATGGCCTCCAAAAGAGCAGGATCAAAGGACATTGATGAAGTGCAACTGGAGCAACAGTTGATCGAGTGTTCACAAGTCTACCGATCTATGAAGATACCAAGATGATTGTAGACAAGGACATCAAGTTGAAATGGCAATAGGTCAATGATGCATTTGCAAGCACATTTTGGGAAGACCTCAAAGACCGCCAAGTCTATGTCAACATCCACAAGTCTGGCTTGTACCAGATTGCATGCAGGCATCACATGTGCAAACATGATACATTGGATCGTCTGGCGCACTAATCCTAAGACAATGACATTGAGCAATGTCAACAGGACAAAGATTGTTACCTTCTGGGCACAGGATTATGATGAGATGTATCAAATGTCGAAGCCCGTGACCATCATGGAGACTCCCTTCAGCATACCCAACAGTAATGCAAACTCCAGAGACATTTTGAAGAAAGAAGCACAACAGGAACAGGTATAGTAGGGAGTGCAACTTGTACAAACAGATGAAACTATGCCCGTATAGGTAGTGGACTCATCATAACAGCTAGCATCAAGCAGACAGGGTGAACCATCGCAGAAGCAGGACTTCGCTCAGGAGATAGAGCAAGCACTTGAATAGATGGATATGGATGTGGAGCAGTAGGAGTTAGAGCAACACATAGACCTCATGCCTCACCACAAAGAGCTCTACCCACCAACTTCACCACATCCAGAAGATGAGAAAGTCCCAAGCAACCAAGGAGACACTGAGATCCTTGGAGATCACCCTGAAGGAGAGATGCACAACATTTCATTCGACGAGTCTTAAAATAGAGTTGTACAATCTTGCAGAGTGTCAACTCCAAATGATCACACATCTCCTACACAATTCAAGAAACGAGTGATCATCTCTGATGTGCACAAACATCCAGCAACATTGGTCAATGCTACTAGAGCATATGTCGAAGCCACTAGCTCGAGTGTTTGCTTTATGATAGCTAAGAACGAGAGAATCGCGAAGGAGCTATAGACAACCACGTAAGGAGGAGAATTGGTTACAGCATCCACCATAGCAAAATTGAAGAAGGAAATATTGGATGAAGTATTGTCCCTTGACACAGTCACTTGGGCGTTGTATTCCAAGTTTTGTACCGTGCATTAGGTAGTCGTTCATCTCAACTAATGGCAGCAGCGATGTGCTAGAAGAGCACGTATCTTATCGAACATGCATGCTATTTTTTTATTACATGCAAACATGGACGATGAGAGATAAGCGAGCCCCACTTCAATTTCCTAAGATGATGAAGCCAAGAGTAATCAAGTTGAAGGAACGCATCCGGAGTCAGATCCGTAACTATGAAGAGGTCCCGCCGCTCATCACTAGTCTACAGGCTTTCCATGCACGAGTATTCAAGAGTATGGATGTTGTTGTGTGTGCACATGTGATCCCATCTATTGGGACAATAACCCAGGCAAATAGAAAGGCACCAAGTCTGACTAGAGCTTGACTTGTACTTTCACGAGTTGATGCACATAGCTACCAGCCCAGACTTGTCCATCAGTGCAGGCACCATACACAATTATGTTGCTGGTCTAGACACGTTGAAGACAAAGATGCACATACTATCAGACTAGTTGGACAGAGGAGCTCAAGCAGTGTACCTGGATGCTATGGAGGCAAGATTCATATGGACACCATCACGGATTACCAATAGTGCCATTAATTCGCTATTGTCGACCACCGGGAGGATGTCAAACAGTTGGTCTTCTAACAGTTGTTTGAGTCATAGTGATGTCTTGCATGGCTTGCTCAAGCCATTTTGTCTCACATGGGTACTTTTAGTGTCAGTTAGTTCAACCTATCACCAATGATCAAATATGCTCTTACAAGGTGTTGTTAGGGTGTCAGGTCAAATTTTGGTCATTTCAGTGAGTCTTCAAAGAAAATTTGGTCATTGGTTGTTGTGTCTAGGTCAATGCTGCTCCCTTCACTTACTCATGGTCTTCATCACTCATCATGGTCATTGTCTTCTTCAAGGTTTCATATCTTCACTTAAGTGTCTTGGGTCATGAAATGGTTAACTTCCTCATTTTAGGTCATGGTCTAGGGTTTCACTCTATGTGTCATCATGATACCATATGTCAAAACAAAAACGTGTCCATCATGTGATTAAGTGGGTAAAGGGAGTTAGCAGCTTAGGGAAAGAAAAATAAAGGTAAAGGTAATGTTTTATTTCAAATAATACAATGTTGCAGTACACTACCGCGTCTCATTATTTGTCAAGGGGACATATGATGTCATGCCACTACCAAAGAAAAAATCAACTTTCAAGCTACAAAGGACCATCCAAAGCATCAAAAGGGTTTCATTTCATCATTCAAAAGTTTAATTATCCCCTTGGCAAGTAAATAAACATCTGGCATGTCTTATGCATCCTTCATTTTGAAGAACTCAATGAAAATCCCTCTCCTAGGGTTTCATTGTGCTTTTGGTCTCCAAATGCTTTTGCTTCATTGCAGTGAGAAAAATCCTAGTTCTATGTTCCATAACCCCCAAAAATACCTTATATACCCCTCCCAACCATTTCCCATACCCATTCCCTTCATTTCCCCTCATTTTCCCTAAACCCTAGCTCAATGCTACGTTTTTGCAAATTTCTAGGTTAGGACTGTGTTTTGGACTTTTTCACACCTTTACCTCACTCTTTTCAAGAAATTCCACCTCCTTACACTAACATATATCCCTACCACCTAAAATTTTCCCAAGAATTTATAAATCCCCTAACCCCTTCATTCCCCACCATCTACAAGACTGTCTCAAATCCCTTGTTTTCCTAAAATTAAACCCTTATTCTTCCTCCTATTGAGCTAGGGTTTCACCTTGGAAGAAGAGGCCACACACACTTACAAGAAGAAGTAAAATAATGGAGTACATGTCTAAAGAGTTGATCCATCTAACATCAAAGAGATAAGTGCCTCACAAACTCATCAAGAGGTCATTTGCGGCACACAGAGACAATTTTTCTTCAAAGTGTGTTTCTAACCGAATGGAGATGAAATTGACAAAATTTGAACAGATTTTGTCAATCATATACCAAAGGAAAAACACCTCCTTCATTTTTTACACTGGTATCATATATTGGGAGATAAGAAACTTTCTTGGAGATCTATGTCAGAAAATCAAAAAATTTCAAGTTAATTTCCTGTTTTAGTCATGATTTTGTGGCACGTATTCCGAGAAAATGAAAATGAATTTTCATAATGTGAGAGAAATTTTTATTCACAAAATCCTTATCTAAAAAAACCTCTCTCAGTGTTCCAAAAATCCTTATGGTTCGATAGATATCACTCCATCTTTGAGCCATAGTTTTGCAGAAAAACCCAAAATTTTGACCCTGCCAGAAGCATAGCGCCTTGGCACCGCACTTTTTCCTCAAACCTCCAAATGACAAATGGATTGCATTTCCTCATATATTTCAGAGGTATCTTATTTTTAGAGAAAAATGCACAAAAGTCGCAAAGAACTAGCATTCTGGACCCTTTTTTGATAGGCGCTGCCCTTCTGGAGTGACCTTGGGAGAAAGGATTTTTGAAGGCCTTCCCATGGTCCAAAATTATAAATTCAAACTGTTCTAGAAACTAGACTTGAAGAGCTAGTTGAGAATTCTCTCAGTTTTTCATTGTAACCCATGGAAGGCACCTCAAAATCATCTCAAAGTTGGCGTTGTGCTTCTGCACTTTTCTGTGTTTTAATTTGTAAATTTCACTGTGTAAAATTTCTAGTTTCTAGTTTGACTCAGTCAAAGTCAAGATCCTCTATGTAATGGAAACTATTTTCGAGGATAGGTGATTTAGGCATGAATAAATGTAGATCATAGGTTGTTTTTTATGTTTATTAGGCCTTATAATGGAAGCAAACTCCTAAACAAACTCTCCATGAAGTGTTTGAGTTTCACCTTCTCACTCTCACCTGTTGTTTGAGAGAATCTTGGAGTCAGTTCCTCCACCAAGGAATTCGACTCCTGAAGGTGGGAAAGTGTTCTAGGAGAGTCTATATGTATAATTTCTCTTCAATAGAAGAGGGTTGAACTTTTTTTGAAGGAGGCTTGCATGTAATCATCTTTTCAGCTAATACAGAGACGGGTTGCAGCTATTTTCAAGGAACTCTAGCCCGGTGAGTTCATGGTGCTTGTACTTCATTCTACTTGTTTTCTCATGGTTTAAAATCTTTATCTACATTATATATCTTCTTTCTATGGATGCTTTACAGTTAAATATACAGAATTCTTATTTTTCAAGCTCTGTTATCTAGTTTTCATAGTATGTTTATGTCTTCCTAAGCTAATGAAATCATGTCTACTTATGCTCATTAGTTTCTTCTTCATTTTCTCCTCTATACTACACTGACAATTAGCCAAAACACACAATGTCTTCTGATATCTATCTCCTTCTCATATTTGCTCCTGCACTCCTATAACCTAGACCTATTTGTGGCTCCAAACCCTAAGTTCAGCAAACCATAACACTCAAATTTTCACAAACAAACAAACAAATACACATACCTAGCCTAAAATGCATTTGCTTTAAATTCATATCACTGATAAGAAACTTAGAGAGATCCCTCTCATGCTCAGTAGGGTTAGCTACTGAGCTAAAGTGGTTTGAGGTTACCCTTCTCGATTTCCCTTGCGGCCTAGGAGATTGTAAGGACTAACATTTTTTGCGCCGTTGTCAGGGAACTAAAGGTCATATCTTCCCTGGGAAAGAACAACAAGGATCATATCTGATTATTGACAGTGAACAGTGATCAAACACAAGAAAGGTTGTGCATCTTTCACCACGCGACTCTAGTGTTGAAGAATCCAAAGGTTCAGAAATTTCATGGTGACTCCACTGATCAAAAACTAGTAGTTTGAAGAACTTCTTGGTATCTTATTTGTTTTCAAGATGGATTCAATTGCTCGAAGGTATGCTCCTGTGAATCGAGTTCATATTCCTGGTTTTCTGAATCGTATTTCTTGTATAGATTTGCAAACAGGGTTGCCAATTTTAAAGGTCATGATGGCCAAGATGAGGCTATTCAACATCTAATCAAATTTCACTGGCATATACATAAGCTTGGGATTAGTTTTCATGAGGATTGTTTGATGAATATGTTTATGGCTACCCTGGAAGGGAAAGCAAGATCATGGTATGAAGGGTTAAACCTAGGTAGCTTATATTCTCTTAAATATTTCCACAGAGTGTTCTCTGAGCATTATGGGAAGTCTCTTTTACAAAGTTGTTGTGATTATGTGAAGGTTTTATTGCATATCTTTAAAGTACTGATGATATCGAATATATGGATGACGAAGAGATCATTAGATCCTTCTATGATTTTTCCTTCCAATGGAAATCTGAAGAAGCTAATCATTTTGATACACAAGATCATGCTCATCGCAAAGTAGCATCCTCATTGATTGATGAAGAAACAGGTGATGAATATTTTCTAGATGCTCATAAAGATTCCCCACAGAAAACAATTCTAGAAGCAACACAATACACTGATCAGCTAGAGGTTAAGGAAGAAATTTGGCAGCCTAAAACTAATCAAGAAGAGGAGAATAATGAAAAAGAACAGGTTATTTTAGATCTTAATTAGCACTATGGTTGTCGAACAAAGTCCTCTTGCCAATCATCAGGTAAAAGTAATTGAGCATATAATTAATGAATCATTTGTTGATTTACAGCAGTCTTATGATCCACAAGATAATCTCCAGCAGACAACAATTTTTGCAGCTGAAAATGAAACTGATTAGATTGTCAAGGATCAAGAAAAGAGCAGTGAAAGAGAATAATTTGTTCTAAATCATCTTGCAGAAGAAAACTGTATTCAAGAAAATTTCCAGCAAACAATGTCTTCTTTGACTGAAGATAATATTTATCAGCAATCAATTGATGAAGGTCACATTCATTCCCTCGAGTTATATGAAGGTATTCAACAGTGTTCAGGAAACCAAGACATTGATGAGGAGTCTCGATCAGATTTCTCTTCAAACATTTCATTTCTTGAATTTTTGTTTCAAGATGAAACTTGTCCATTTATATGTTCATAACTTTTTGAAGACCAAGATCACACTCTTCCCAAAATTCATCATGAAGAGCGACTAGTTGCAATAGAAGGATGTTTCTTGATTCCTTCAAATCAAAAAGAGCCAATTTTTCATGATTTTCAGGATCTTGTGGCAAATTCGTTACATCCAATAATGAAGGTCAATGTTGTACATTCATTGATGAAGGTGATCAATTTCAGCACATAGACAAATCAACAGTTTGGAACGAGGTTTGTTTTCCTGTTTTAAATCATCTAGAAAAGCATATGTTGCATGCTTTCCATGATCCTCTCATGAGTTTATTACAATCATCAATAGAGGAGGAATTTTTCAAGTTTGTCAATATAGGTGTTGAATCAATATGGAATTTGGAGTTGCCTAACTTTTGTTTTGTCTGCCTGCTCAAGGAAAGTGTGAATAGGATTCAAGTAAGTAGCCATTTACTGGATTGGTTACACTAGAGGAATCATTACACATGATTGTATATACATCTTCAGCAAGAGGGTAGTTATCATCAAGATTTGAAGCCCGAGGTGAAGGCCCTAAGATCCTGATGGTCTGCTACCATAAGTTCAGTCAGTATGTTTTTTATAGTCAAATCAGTCAATTTTCAGTTTCAGTTTAGTTTTTTGTATTCTGACTCCATGCCCAATGGATAAGGCTACTTGGTCTATGGTGTTCTTGACACCTCTAAGGAGCATCCATCCCCAGTTGGAGCCAATGTTAGTGTCAGTTAGTTCAACCTATCACCAGTGATCAGATATGCTCTTACAAGGTGTTGTTAGGGTGTCAGGTCAAATTTTTGTCATTTTACTGAGTCTTCAAAGAAAAATTTGGTCACTGGTTGTTGCGTCTAGGTCACTGCTGCTCCCTTCACTTACTCATGGTCTTCATCACTCATCATGGTTATTGTCTGCTTCGAGGTATCATATCTTCATTTAAGTGCCTTGGGTCATGTAATGGTTAAATTCCTCATTTTAGGTCATGGTCTAGGGTTTCACTCCATGCGTCATCATGATACCATATGTCAAAAAAAAGACATGTACATCATGTGATTCAGTGGGTAAAGGGAGATGGCAGCTTAAGGAAATGAAAATAAAGGTAAAGGTAATGTTTTATTTCAAATAAGACAATGTTGCAGTACACTACCTCGTCTCATCATTTCTCAAAGGGACATATGATGTCATGCCACTACCAAAGAAAAAATCAAATTCCAAGCTACAAAGGACCATCCAAAGCATAAAAATGGTTTCAATTCATCATTAAAAAGTTTAATAATCTCCTTGGAAACTAAATAAACATTTGGCACCTCTTATGCATCCCTCATTTTGAAGAACTCTGTGAAAATCCCTCTCCTAGGGTTTCATTGTGCTTTTGGTCTCCAAATTATTTTACTTCATTACCGTGAGAAAAATCCTATTTTTTATGTTCCATAACCCCAAAAAATACCTTATATACCCCTCCCAACCATTTCCCATACCCATTCCCTTCATTTCCCCTCATTTTCCCTAAACCCTAGCTCAATGTTGTGTTTTTGCAAATTTCTAGGTTAGGACTGTGTTTTGGACTTTTTCACATCTTTCCCTCACTCTTTTCAAGAAATTCCACCTCCTTACACTCCCTAACATCTATACCTACCACCCAAAACTTTCCAAAGAATCTATAAATCCCCTAACCCCTTCATTCCCCACCATCTACAAGACTGTCTCAAATCCCCTGTTTTCCTAAAACTAAACCCTAATTCTTCCTCCCAATGAGCTAGGGTTTCACCTTGGAAGCAGAGGCCACACACACTGAAAATAAGAAGTAAAATAATGTAGGACATGTTTGAATAGTTGAGCCATCCAACATCAAAGAGATCAGTGCCTCACAAACTCATCAAGAGGTCATTTACGGCACACACGGATAGTTTTTCTTCAAAGTGTGTTTCTGACCAAATGGAGATGAAATTGACAAAAGTGGAATAGGTTTTTCTCAATCATATACAAAGGGAAAAAAACCTCCTTCATGTTTTACACAGTTATCATATATTTAGAGATATGAAACTTTCTTCGAGACCTATGTGAGAAATCAAAAATTTTCAAGTCAATTTCATTTTTTAGTCATGATTTGTGGCACGGATTCCGAGAAAATGAAAATGAATTTTCAGAAACTGAGAAAGGTTTTTATTCAAAACATCCTTATGTACACAAACCACTCTCATGTTTCCAAAAATTCTTATGGTTCGATAGATATCACTCCATCTTTGAGCCATAGTTTTGCAGAAAAACCCAAAATTTTGACCCTGCCATAAATGCCTTGCATTCTTGGAAATATCTTTCCATCTTATAAAAACCCATTTTTTCTGATTTTGCAAAGGTGGCTTATTTTTGGAGAAAAATTCAAAAAAGTGGCAAAAAACTAGCATTTTGGACCCTTTTTTGACAGGTGCTGCACTCCTAGAGTGACCTTGGGAGAATGGATTTTTGAAGGCCTTCCCATGGTCCAAATTCAGAAATTAAAACTATTCTAAAAACTAGACTTGAAGGGATAGTTGACCGTTCTCTCATTTTTTCAATTTGACCCCTGGAAGGCCCCTCCAATTCAGCTCAAAGTGGGCGTTGTGCTTCTACACTTTTCTGTGTTTTAATTTGTAAATTTCACTGTGTAAAAATTCTAGTTTCTAGCTTGACTCAGTCAAAGTCAAGATTCTCTATGTAATAGCACTAGTTTCGAGGTTAGGTGATGTAGGCATGAATAAATGTATATCATAGGTTGTTTTTGATGTTTAGTAGGCCTCATAAAGGAAGAAAACTCCTAAACAAACTCTCCATGAAATGCTTGAGTTTCACCTTTTCACTCTCACCTGTTGGTTGAGAGAATCTTGGAGTCAGTTCCTCCACCAAGGAATTCGACTCCTGAAGGTGGGAAAGTGGTCTAGGAGAGTCTATATGTATCATTTTTTTTCAGGAGAAGAGGGTTGAACCTTTTGTGAAGGAGGCTTGCATGTAATCACCTTTTCAGCTAATACAGAGACAGGTTTTAGCTATTTTCAAGGACCTCTAGCCCAGTGAGTTCATGGTGCTTGTACTTCATTCTACTTGTTTTCTCGTGGTATAAAAATATTCATCTACATTATATCTCTTCTTTCTATGGATGCCTTACAGTGAAATATACAGAATTCTTGTTTTTCAAGCTCTGTTATCTGGTTTTCATAGTATGTTTATGTCTTCCTAAGCTAATGAAATCATGTCTACTTATGCTCATTAGTTTCTTCTTCATTTTCTCCTCTATGCTACATTGACAATTATTCAAAATACACCATGGCTTCTGATATCTAGCTCCTTCTCATATTTTCTCCTGCACTCCTACAGCCTAGACCTATTTGTGGCTCCAAACCCTAAGTTCAGCAAACCCTACAACTCATATTTTCACAAACAAATACACATACCTAGCCTAAAATTCATTTGCTTTAAAGTCATATCATTGATAAGAAACTTAGAGAGATCCATCTCATGCTCTGTAGGGCTAGCCACTGAGCTGAAGTGGTTTGAGTTTACCCTTCTCGATTTCCTTTTCAGCCTAGGAGATTGTAAGGACTAACAGGTACATGTGCATTGTAAGGTAATGTCTTGTCAAGTGTAAGTTCAAGTGTCGATAGTTGGATGTAACAGTCATAGAGTGGATGAAAAGTCATGAGGGTAAATGAACTATCGAAAAGGGGAATGTCAAGGGCCACCCCACCCTTTGCTATAAATATCCCCTCATAACTCATTGTAAAGGCTTTTGGCAATCCAAGCTTCTAATAAGCATATCTTAGAGAGAGCTTGGACACTATTGCAACGCGCCTTGGCTTCTCCATTGCGCAGAGCTAGTATATCTCTTTGGAGGAGTAGTTGTGGTTGTAACATTTCGCTATCGGAACTAGTGGTTGGACATGGGTGTATTGTATGACTGGAACTTACACTTCTCAATATAACAAAGCCAGCATGTTTCATGTATATGTCATATTATATTCTAGCTATCTTGTTTACTCTAAATGGTATATGTATTTGTTTTCTTACGCATACATCTATGGACTATTCTATATAAGTATGTATGAATCTTACTGAAATGTGTTGATTGGTTTAACCATCACTTTGGCTTGTTGTTTAACTTGCTTTCCAGTTTGTGATGCATCTTCTCTTGTGTGTTCCCTTCCAAGATGCATATTATTACAAGTTTCCAAGGGGCACACTCACCCAAATATCTATGTTTTAGAACCATTCATGCAACTTCCTGTCACACCCTTGCTACCAACAGGGACATCTTACTTGCCTCTATGTGAAATTGCGGTCAAGGCATTGCCGTACAACTCACTACTGGGACTCTTACACCAAACAGTCTGAGGTCTAATTAGGACTTCTCACCAGGGAGATCCCCTGACATGTTGGGGGGTCCAACACCGTCAACATTTCTGGCACTAGAGGAGGGCCAGATGAAAGATGTGTCCTCTCATCCCGTTTTGAACCTTTGCATATCTATCATGGAGTCTTGAACTCTCCTCCCTCCACGATGTTTTTCACATGCTGTATCAGTTACCAGCATGAGGGAGGTTTTCGGTCTCTTTTCCACATACATGTATGATGGTGAAGGCAAAATGGCCTAGCTTGAGTTCTTACATGACTTCCTTGCCTTGATTCACGAGGATAATGGCTGTTCTAACGAGCGGGCATGTTTTCTGCTTGCATACACACTTCAAAATCTCCACATTGGTGGTTGTGCAGCCTACCGGAAGACAACATGCACTCATTTGAGCACTTTTGTGATCTCATTGAAGACACTTTCTATCATTTTGATCCAAAACATCTCAACCAAAAACTATTACAATAACGGAAGGCTCCGCATGAATCGCCTATGGAGTTTTGGAAGTGCTTCCGTGATTTGCAGTTTCAAGCTCTGAAGAGCCAGATAAAATGTTTCTATCTTGAGGACCGATTCAAGTACTATCTTAAGAAATCTACTCACCTGAAGAAGAAGTTTGAACTCAAGCCTCGCTCAGCATTATTCAGTGATCGAGCTGCGCAATCATAGACGGACACGGAAACTATCACAAGTGATTGTCAGCTGTCCCCTCATCGAACAGCTCTACCACTGCAGAGTGATGCGAGAGATCATGCTTACACATATGTTCAGCTGTCACATCCTCCCAACATCACTCCGCTTAATTTTCACGCAAATTTGGATGTGAGTCCATCGAGTTGTCATAGGCATTTCGTACCACAACCTCCGTCTTCATACTCAATTGTTCCTCTGGATGATATTGTCTTGTGTTCTTTTATTCCAAACTCTACACTTGTTGTGAACAAGGAACAATCCATCAACGGATTTGGTGTTGCACAACCAACATGCGTTATCATTCATGAAGAGTATGACTGGGAGCTTGACTATCAACACCCAACGAAGGATGAATCCCTTCCGTCTGAGCCTCCTCCATTATTTCCTAACATCTTTGGTGAACTATCCGTCCATGATCTCGCATGTGTATCTTCATCTATGAATGCACCTATTAGCCTCACTGATAAAAGGCACAAAATTGGATCCATATATGTTCTAAAAGTCTCCAAATTTGCTTAAGAATCATCCCAAGGGATCCAAATATGCTCCAAAGCACTCCCTAAGTCTTCAAAAGTGCTTAAGATCATCCATTGATCGAAACAAACGAAGGAGGAGAACCCTTGGAAGGGAAGAAATGCACTATCAAGAGGCAAAAAAACACATTTAAATAGTCAAAAACCCTTATCGTAGGCTTAAAACTCAAGAACACACAGCTGCCATTAGATCTGGCCGATCAATGACCCAGATCTAAGTGGCTAAATCACAAATCGGTGGTCACAGGCAGTGGCAATCGGCGCTGGACACTGTCGATCAATGGTCGATGATGATCGGATCAGGGGGTTGCAATCGGCAGAGGCGAGTCAGCGTTATCGACACAAACCAGGGGGAAGTTGCAACTGTGTTCGGCGATTAAACGTGGACCTTCGATCGCGCGGGTAAATCGACGGCCCACGTTACATCATCAGATCGCTATCAGCGGAAACCAAGGGGCGGGGCCTTTACATGTATATGTGTGCGACCCGATTTTGCAAACCCGACAGTATTATAAACAATGTTTCATAAAATTTTAGGTCCGCGACAACGCCCATTTTCAATGCATTTTGTGCATTTTCATTGTTTAAACAAAATACAAAAGAAACCTTGGGGCATTGCAATAGTGATGGAGCTCGGACCTGATGGGTTTCCGAAATCAAAATGTATCATATTTGAATTTCACGAAAATTCGTCTTTCAATGTTTTTTCACAATTTTTATGTATTTACGTTGTTTAACAAAATACAAAGGGATCTAGCCGAATGCGACTTGCGATAACCCCAAAGGCAGACCCGATAAAGGAATTAATCATTTTTTAAAGACTGTTGAAGTCCGAAAAGGACAGAGAAGGGTGGGAATTCTCAGCATTGCTTTGTTTTTTGTTTAAAGCAGAAATATTCATTATTTTCAAAAGAGGTCCAAAATGGGACAGCGTTGTCTTGTTTTAACATAAAGCATGCATTGATTAAACCATTGAAAGGGCCATAGCACACGCAGCTCCTCCTGAAACTGGCATAGAGGCTGAGAATAGACAGCGCAACACAGCGACAGCATAATTGATCTTGGGGCATCAGCATCCCTGCCAATGCAGCCAAAATATCTTAATGCAGTTACTCTATTGTCAGAAGAATATTCCTCCAAACCCATGCTTGCCTAGTCAGGGCATCAAACAGTTAAAGGGACAGAAAGGATATATTAAGGAGTCTCAATAGGCTCAGAATCATTGTAAAGGGCCTATAAAATGTTGAAAACTAAATGTAACAAGGGTTCAAACTTCTAGAAACTGTAGAGACTTTGCTACTCAAGCGTCTCATCTTCATTCATTAGTACTACAAGCTTCTTTTATTGTTATATGTTCAATATTCCATTTTCTCTTCTACTCTAAGCTTGCACTTGAATAGTTTGTTCATGTTTTCTTTTATGTCTAAGGCCAGATAACTCTCATCTTATGTCTGCTTTGATAAATCAGATCTGCAAGCTTATTTGCTGCCTGTAGCTAGCCATTCATATGTGGTCATATAAGCATTTGCCAGTATAGTCAGCATTTTCTTTTGCTGTTGTTTGGTCAATTTAGTGTGTCCTAAATTGCTACATTAATTATCAATCTGGGAGTCGTAAACTGATGGAGTGTGGCGCACTATATGTGCAAGATAACCTCTTTCTTACTTTTTGTCGTTTTTTATTTTTATGTTGTTTTTGGGGGTTTTTATCTTCGTTTATCTCATAATGTGAATGGAATTCCTATTCCTAAGTTTCTGGAAGGCAAGTATGGTTATAGGTTTTAAGGCAATTATGTCCTCTATAAGGGTTCCCAAAACTTAACACTTCAGAAGGTCTTAGAACATACTAGTGATGAAAATAATACTTGAATCAAGAATGAAAATATGCTACTATTTAAAAAAAGTAATTAATGAACTACTGATCATGAAACTATCATCTCTGCTGCTGTCTAAATACAGAAAAAAATCATTTAAGCTACTGCACTCAAGGAAATCAAAGATTGCAAAGAAAGTAAAGCTAAAATCAAATTACATTATTCATATTCTGATTCCTCGCCAGTTAGTCTAGCTATGGCTTTCGAAGGTAACCGTCAATGAAATGAGCAATCCAATATCTAATTGCAGAAAAGTAAACTAAAATTAAATCACAACATTCATATTTCGATCCCTCGCCAGTTAGTCTAGCTATGGCTTTCGGAGGTAACCGTCAATGAAATGAGAAATCCAATATCTAATTGCAGAAAAGTAAACTAAAACCAAATCACAACATTCATATTTCGATCCCTCGCCAATTAGTCTAGCTATGGCTTTCAAAGGTAAACGTCAATGACATGAGTGAGTTGATTTCTAAACTAACTTAACAAAGCAAATGAACAAGACTGAAATCAACAAAACAGAACTGGAATTAAAAGAAACTAAGAAAAGCAAAGTCAGCAGAGGATCAATTCCATATCACTAGTTATTGTGAAAATTATATACAGATGCCGGGGCTGCCTACTCTATCCTGAAACATGCACACATTGATCAGCGTTATACAAAGCTTATAAAGTCATGGACAAAAGTGAAATGTTAGAAATATATACACAAGTGAATAACTATAAAAAATGTGCAGTGAAAATAATGAAATGATACATAAAGACTATACAACAACAATGGAAATGAAACCTCAGTGTGCAGGGGCCCTCTGCACAACCTCGGCCAACAGGCTATCAACCCAAAATTACGTTCGCGCAAGCATGTAGAATAGAGTCTTCTTGTATATCTCAAAACACAGTTACAACAATAAAACTAGTGTCACGACACAATGAATTCTTAACAACAAAATTACATTCAAAAAGACTAACTACTATGTGTATAGAAACGCGTTATTTATAACAAAGGTTACATAACTGTTTTCCTAAAAAACTACGTGAACAAAGACACGTAAAAGGCAACGTTCATGGATTTAGCATAATGGTTGTCGTGATGATTAAATCTATTAAGGGTGGTTGTTGGATTCGCCTTGTGGAGCAGTCCACAGGTGTCGATATGTCCCCAGGGATCTAGGAACGGCCACGAAAGTCTTCATGTGTTTGAAAACGGAGTCCTATTACCGTAGGACTCCTATGTTTGACCACCGCTTGACCAACTTTGACCACGGCCTTCTTTGATGAATCCAACTGGACCAATAGGACCTGATCCATGTCTAGGACATTTCCAACTTTCCCATGTGGCTTGCTTTGCCTAGTGACACCTGCAACCTGGAGTTTAACAAAAACAGCTGCGGAAAGTTGAATCAGCTGCAGAAAGTGACAAGATTCCGCAACTCATGAGCAAAAATCCAGTTCAAACAACAAACACAAAACATAATTAGAAAACCATTTTAATGCTCTTTTGGAATGAGTATGCAATGATTTTGTTAGCTTAGGAGGTTCAGGTGAGTGGAAGTAGTCTAAGAAAGTGTGTAGGAGAGATGCAAGTTCAGTGCTCAACACAAGTCAACCACGCGGGACATGCGTATGACGTTGGATATGGGGGAGCCCAGATCGGACGGATGAGATTGCGCCCGATGGAGGAAGCATAATTGACAAGGAATTAAGACGCGTTCTAAAGGGATTTGGAATCCGTTTGACCACCACAGTGGAGGAAGAACGCGTCCACGATGTAACTGAAGAAACGAACCGACGAGCATGTCGACGCTATTCAGATGAGGACATGTGGCAACTCCCTAAGCATTCATGCTGATGCTGAACAGGGAACTCCAAGTGCATCTGCAAAAGGTGAATCGACAGAGGCAGAAGAAGAACCGAACATGCATGGAAACGAATGGCTAAAAGCCATGAATAGAGACAGAATACACAGTCAAGTCAGAGTGAAGTTTGAGAGACGAAAGAGAAAAGACCAGAATCCTAAGAGGAGGTCGGAATACACAGAGAAGAAGGACGAGATAGAGGGCCGACGAGATAGAGGGCCGATCTGACGTAGTGGTAACATCAAGCACCACCGAGCTTGAGATATTCGACCCACCCCATAGAGGGATCTGTCCGAGTTGAGCACCACGTTGGGCTCTTACCACTGTAGACCAGAAGGTCACAGAGCTGGTGGGAAGAAGAGACTGTGTACTCCAGTGGCTTGGGGAATCCAAGAACCACCCTGCCAAGAAAAACCTGCTTCAGGAGAAATCACATTGAGTCCTTGCATTGTAATTCTCTATTTAAAGACACAATAAAACAAGGCCACCACTGAAAGCTGGACCGAAGACGTAGCCCTGGAGAATAGGGTGAACTCCTTATTAAAATTGCTTGTGTCTTTGTGGTTGCTTACTGTATTTCTCTGTTGTCTTTCCATTTAAATGTCTGTGTATTGGCAATCTGATCGATTCGATGCTTAAATAACACAGAACACACACCGACACATGAGTCTGTAATACCTTTTGTTTAATAAAACTTCAATTGATGTCACTCATAGGGTGATTATCAGATCAAGAAGGCATTTAGGTTAGCAAGAAAAATGGAAAGCAAAATGATGGCAACCATGAAGCATAACAATCACAACTATAAATATGGAAGTGTTGTTACCCCTAGCCTTCCACAACCTATAAGGTTGACACCACAAAAATTGGAAGAAAAAAGAGCAAAAGGGCTTTGTTACAGTTGTGATAGCAAATACACAAAAGGTCATAAGTGTGCTGAGAAGAAATTATTCTACATAGATTGTGAAGAGGAAGAAGAAAAGGAGCAAGAAAGGTCAAAAGAAGAGGATATACTCCAGGAACAAGCCTAGATGAAGAAAAAATGAATCCAACGATATCTTGTAATGCATTGGTGGGAATTACCACTCCTCAAACCATCAAGATAGAAGGACAAATCAAGAAGAAAAAGGTAATAGTGTTGATTGATTCAGGAAGTACCCACAATTTAATTCATTGTAAGGTAGCAAAAGAATTGAATTGCTTCCTATATCCAGCACCAGAGTGTGAAGTGATGATTGCAAATGGAGGAACAATAAATTGCTCTGGAAAATGCCATAATGTCAAGCTATATCCCCATGGGAGAATATGCATTGACTACCCAATGCTTCCATTCCATATGGGGAGGTGTTGATGTTGTAATAGGATGTCCAAATGGCTACAATCCCTGGGTACAATAGCTTTAA
>APFE030878372.1:0-10689 GCA_000404065.3 Pinus taeda
ATGTGAAATGAATACATATATTATGAAATAATGGAAGGAGACCATATCCTACCTAATATTCAATTTGAGAAGGTAAGTGGGGAATTTGAATAATGGAAATCATGAATTTTATATTAGACCAATATTTTCCAATATTTTCAAATAATGTAAACAATAACAAAATTTGTAGGATAAATTTAAGTGGGGAATTACAAAATTGAAGGGTAAATTGGTAGATCAAGAAGAACAAGGGAGGGAGTCTAAGAAATAACCTGAAAAGGATCAACCTTGCTTGAGTGCTTTCAGGATCAACCTAGTTTGAATGTCATGAACCATTCACAATCCCTATTCAAAATGGAAGTGAAGGTTGACATCAAGTTAAATCATTGTTTGCATCAATTATAATTTTATTTCAGTGTTCATCATATAGAGGAAGAATAAATGATTCCCTTTTCTTGGCTAAAATTAGAGGGCCATGCCCTAAATTGGTGGGAAAGCCACATGGAGACCTTGAGGTTGGAGGGACATCCTCTAGTGACTAAGTGAGAGGATTTCAAAACCCTCATAAAGTCAAAATTTTAACCTGTTGGGTATGTAGAGGACCAATGGATCATATTGCATTACTTTAGGCAGAGACATGGACAAAGTGTACAAGAGCACACCACAAAATTTAGAAAGATGGCCATAATGTTGGATATCTCCCTAAAGAACCTTGGCATACTCCTCAAGTATCCAAGGGGTATGTATAGTCATTTATGGAAGAAAGTGATGCTATTCAACCCTATATTGATGGATAATCTTTATGTACAAGCAAAATACCTAGATAACATATGCTAGAAGAAAGGAACTCAAGTGGGTCAAAGTGGAAAGAGCGCCAGGAAGTTTCCAAGGAAAGGAAGAAGAAGTGGAGTGGGGGGAGGAAAAAAAGACATCAACCACAACACACTAGTACAAAGATATTAGCAACCATTATAATATTGGTGATCATATAAAGGATAAGTGTTTGAAGTTGCATCTAAAGCTTAAGCTGAAGAAAAAAAGGAAAGATACTAAGAAGAAAAACATAATGGACACATATCTAAGTAATCAGGTGGAAAGTAGCTTCGTCGTGGATGAGAATATTTTCTATACATCAATGCATAAGGGGGTGAATCTAAGTAGCCTTCCACAACAAGAAGAGAAGGAAATGACCAGAATATTCCATATAAAGATACAGATCAAGAAGACAAATATTGATGCTATGTTCGACTTAGGATCACAAGACAATATCTTTACAATAGAGTTGGTCAATGAATTGAGATTGGAACTTTGTGATCATCCAAGCCCATGTCCAATGGGATGGGTAAATAAGGATGTAAAAGTAAGGTAACCAAACAATGCGAATTCAGATTTGTTATTAGTGGTAATTTCGTTAATCAAGTAGAACTATATGTAGTTCTCCTTGATGTATGTGGAGTGGTGTTTGGAAGTACGTATATGTACATGTGGGATGCAATATTCACATAAAAATCCAACTAGTATCACTCAATTAAGGATGGAAAGTCTTTCACCATCAACATGCACAAGGGAAAGTCCAATTTTTTGCTAGTAAGTGCTAACCAAGCCAAGAAACTGATCAGTGCTAGCAAGAAGTATGTTTTATTTTTTTAAGAGAAAATAAATCTGTAGAAGAGTTAGTGAGAGAAAATCCATCCCTAGAGGAGTGTATTAAGGAACATAAACACTAACTGGAAGTGTTTCTATAAGCATATAGGGTTTTTCTATGAGCCTAAAGGGCTACAACCTAAGAGGCAAGTAGAGCACAAGATCGAGTTGTCATTGAACTCCTTATTGCCACACATTGGATTGTACATGCAGTCCATTATAGAACCAAGTAAGGTGAAGAAGTTGTTGCATCAGCTATTGGAATAAGGTTTCATTCGACAAAATACCTCACCATATGGGTCACCCATCATTGTTATGCCAAAGAAATATGGGACTTGGTTGATGTGTACTAATTACAGGGTGTTAAATAAAATTGTTCTCAAGAACATACCCCCAACCTAGGATAGATGATCTAATGGATCAATTACAACAAGTGAAATACTTCAACAAGCTAGACTTAAATTTTGGATATCACCAAGTTTGATTCAAGGAAGAAGATATCTAGAAGAACACATTCAAAACTAAGTAAGGTTTGTATGAATGGTTAATCATATCATTTGGCCTATGCAATGCACCAACTATGCTTATGAGGTTAATGAATGATATATTGCAACTTGTATAGGTTTATTTGTTATTATATAGTTGGATGATATACTTGTATTAAGTGCTACATGGGGGGAGCACATCTCACATTTGATGCAAGTGCTAGAGACATTAAAGAAGCACAAATTGTTGAAAAATATCAAGAAGTGTGAGTTTGCATAACATTATTTGGTATATCTGGGGTATGTGATAAGTGTAGGAGAGATAAATATAGATCCTACCAAGATGGAGGACATCATGAAGTGGTTGGTTCCTACTAATTTTTCTAAGATTATGAGTTTCATTGGGAAAAATAATATCTAAAGAAATTCATAGCCTCATTTTCAATAGTAGTAGCACCACTCCAATCCATAACAACAAGTGACAAGAGTTTCTAATGGGGAAAGGGTCAACAAAGGGCCTTGAGAAGTTAAAGAAGAAGATCAATCAACCATTAGTTCTACCATTACCAAACTTGCAAAAACCCTTCGAAGTGGACACAAATGTGAGTGGGTATGTTATGGGAGTGATCTTGATGTAGGGAGGAAGTCTTATATCCTACCATTCTGAAGTATTAATGAGGTAATTCTGAACTACCCTACCTATGAACAGGAGCTCTCTACCCTGGTGCAAGCTATGAAGAAGTGGACACCACGGAAAATTTTAAGAACCCCCCCTAAATTTATAAATATAATAAATGGGCGAATCTCCATGGTATATAGGAAAAATGGAAGGCGAATTTATCAATAATATAATATGTATATATAATTTTTTGGCGAAATCTCTCACCAGGCATGGCGAATATTTTACTCAATTATAAAATCTTGTAATATCTTGGCAAGTCTTTCACTAAATAATAAAACTTTGTAAAGTCCTAGTGAATCTTAGCATTGTGAACTCTTAGAGAATTTTTTGAAGAAGTATAAAGCCATAGGAAATATCCGCCTGGCTAATCGAAGCCTAGATGTAGAGAATATGAAGGGTTGAAGCCCATGTTTTGAAGACCCATAGAAAAACTGCATTTTAAGGTGATTTTTTAGTTTGTTTTTCCATGAAATATGTTCTAAAATGAAGCTCTGTTGCATATATTTTGTCTTGTTCAACTTGAAAACTAAATCTGTGGCCAAATATTTATGTTACGCTTGTGATTCCTATGTGGAGATATCAAGGGGCTAGCGCGGATTCTATGCCGACGAGTAATGAAAAAAGACACACATGAAACTATGCAAGAAGGAAGAAAACCTCGAGAATGGAAGGATTTTAAATGGGATCCATCCCAGTACCCTTTTGGAAGGAAAGACAGTAAGGACGAAAGGAGGGTCATCGACAAGCAGCAACGAGAACCACCAGAAAGTTCTCGAATACGTAAACTCCATTCTAGAACTGTTCCGTGAGAAGAGTGAAGATAGAAAGACTAGTCAAGAAAACTAGCCCTTAAGGCATCGCGTTGCAGAATGAGGAGATCTTCTCCTACAATGCGGCCAAAACAAGAGGTCTCGTGGTTATAGAGCAGAATACAGAAGCATGGTTGAAGAATCTTCTATTCAGGCTAAGAAATTATTCGGATCGATAGACATAATGGAAGGCGTGATCAACAAACTTTATCTACTCAAGCCCAATTATCTGTTCACTCAAGAAGCATGTCATTAAGGCCTTGTACTCCTGTCCATGATCCTTACATGCCCTGTTTAAACAACAGGTTTGTGGATTGATTTTATCTAGGATTCCTTTCTTTTGTTGTAAATATCTTTCAAATCTCTATGGTTGCAAACAGGTTTGTGTTGGTCACTGGTGCAACATGTTGTCTGAGACAGGCAGCTCAGTTTCGACCTCGAATGAACAGAGTAATTACTCTTATTCTCTTTAGTTGCGTATATATGCTTCAGTTTCTGATCTTATGTTAAATTTAGTTGCTTGAAGACGTTTCCTTTCCTGTGAGGAGTTAGTGCTGGAATTGTTTTTGCCCATAATGAAGAAATTGTTTCATTAATTGGTTACTATGTTGAAGAGAAGGAGTACTTTTTGGTCTACAACTTGTTACTAAGAGGAAGTCTGGAAGAAACTCTTTATGGTATGTAGTATGCCAATTTTCATGCATTTATCATGTTACGTCCTTGGATATTTTTATTATTTTTTAGTGTTAAGTGTTGTTCCCAGTTCTCAGAAAAATTTGGGTTACAGGAGGAAAGGACAAGCCATAGGCTCATTGGAAAGATAGGCTGAAAGTGGCCATTGGAATTGTTGAAGCT
This sequence comes from Pinus taeda, assembly GCA_000404065.3. Taxonomy (NCBI): domain Eukaryota; kingdom Viridiplantae; phylum Streptophyta; class Pinopsida; order Pinales; family Pinaceae; genus Pinus; species Pinus taeda. The sequence continues at coordinate 4,455 of APFE030878372.1, forward strand.
TTGACTTATCTGCATGAAGGTTGTTCTCATCCTATCATCCATAGAGATGTGAAATCATCTAATATTTTGCTTTCTAAAGACTTTGAACCTCAGGTATCTTGATCTTTGTGAGAGAAACAAGTTCTCAAGCTTCTATTGAATTGTTTGTATTTTTTGGTTGGAGATGTTATAATAAGGTGTGCTTGATCATTAACTAGCAAATCATCTTTCGATGGATCATTAACTAAAGATATTCTATGAATAGTTGTCAGATTTTGGCCTGGCCAAATGGGCTTCAACAACATCTGCATATATCACATGTAGTGATGTTGTAGGTACATTTGGGTAAATATCCATTTCTTTCTTTAGACCAGCTCTTTCCTTAGGAAAATAAATGTCATTTATAATCAAGACTTCATAAAACTAGCTGCTATCATATTTCAGGGATCTGGCTCCAGAATATTTCATGTATGGCAAGGTTAATGAGAAGACGGATGTGTATTTCTTTGGAGTAGTTCTTCTAGAGCTAATAACTAGAAGAAAACCAATCAATGACAAGAATCCTAAAGGCCAAGAAAGCCTGGTTATGTGGGTAGGGCTGTAGTGTCCTTGCTTGTTTTGTATTTGATAATTTTGGATTCTTTTGGTTTCTTTGTCTTGGTTTAGAATCTTAATCTCTTGTAAATTTCAAAATATAGGTAAGGCCATTACTAGCAGATGGCTCTGTAAAAGAACTTCCAGATCCACTTTTGGAAGATGCTTATGACATGAGCAAGATGAAGAGAATGGTCATTGGTGTAGCATGTTGTCTGAGATAGGCAGCTCAATTTCGACCTCGAATGAACAGAGTAATTACTCTTATTATCTTTAGTTGCATATATATGTTTTAGTTTCTGAACTTATATCAAATTTAGTTTCTTGAAGACATTTCCTTTCCTGTGAGGAGTTAGTGCTAGAATTGTTTTTGCCCATAACGAAGAATCGCACATGAAATATCAAGTTGATATCCTTCTGACATAGAGTTAAGGGTGTTTAGATATAATGTTTAGGGTTGTAATCTAAACATATGTTCAGTAGTTAAATTTGTAAAATCATCACCCTTAAACAGGTTAGCCCTGAATGTTGATGGTGGATTATGGAAAAATATTCAAAGCCTCAATTGCCAATAATATCTTTTTCCATTAATGAAATATAATATTCTTTGAATATTAGCGAAAGAGATTACATCATATCTCAAACCAAAGCTTCAGTATGCAAATTACCCCTCCCTAAATAGGAAAGAAGAGCTAGCATATCTGCTTTCACTCCAATATCAAGAGAGTATATATCTTTCCTGAGAATCACTATCCTAGCTGAAATCTGGATTGCAAGATCTGAATTGAAAGCTTTGGTTTCCCCAAATAAAGTGGCTTACCTTTTGAATTAAACTGGCTTTGTCAAATTTCAAACAATGGATAAATGTTAATGTAAGAATGTGAACTTATTCTTCCTCATTATTGGTCTATAACTAATTATTGCAGATTTTGAAATTACTATGAGGAGAAGGAGATGACCTACCTTATTGGACCAAGAGGCAGTTGACAATGTCCATGGAATTAGATGAATTGATTGAGGATGAATTTGGGGCAAACTTTGGGAATTGTGACATGCAAACTCATCTATCACTTGCAATGCTTGGAGTTGATGATGATTTGGTATCAAACAGTAGTCCAGATCAAAGTGTAGATCTTGTACCTGAGAGCAGAACCTTGGAAGATTATTTCTATGGACGTTATAGTCGTTCAACAAGCTTTGATTGATTTAAATCTACTTCTCTGAGCTTCATAATTTTTCTTACTCCTTGCTTTTGTAAAAACTTCAATATTTTATACTTGGTATATTACTGTGAGCCATTGTCACTACTTAGTTGTGTTCAATTTCAATCACTTTGCATATTCGCTGAAGCTGTGCCTGAAGTTGAGTGGAGTCCATGTAAAATCCCTTACCAATTCCTTGTATAAATGTGAAAGTCGTTAGTGGTCACACGTTTTGGTGACCCACTGGTGCTCACTAGAGCTGAAAATTTTCTTATCCTTGCCTTTGGAGCAATTGTATGTATGTGGAAAGAAAAGAAATTATGATATCGCTATTGATTTGCCAAACCATTGTTATGTACTTTTTCAGGTCTGAAGATGTGTAACTTGTGGTTTATCTTGCTACATTCTCTTGTATACAAATTTACTTTGAATTTGTCAATATCATAAGCCCAGTAGCGATTTAAGTGTCCGTCTACATGGCAGAACTGCATTGGGCTTGAACTTTTCTAAAATTAAGTTGTATTTAAAGAAATATGGTGTCCAAAAAGCATAGAACTTCAAACGTCAAATCTCTTTGCTCCTTGTAGGCTTGAACCAACATCTCTTCTAGAGAAATTCAACAATTCTAATTTAATAATCCTATCGTCCTCTCTTTGTACCTTTTGGGACAATTGCTAGTAATAATAAATCTTAAATTTTAAACACTAAGAAAAACTCTAAGTCATGAAAATAGAAATAATAAATAAATATAAAAAAGTCAAATAAAAAGGAAATAAAACTAAACACTAAATAATAGTAACTAATAAAAATGGAAGTTACTAAACAACCCATCATAAAACCTCAACCAATCACTTTACAAATAAATATATTTAAACAATAATAAAAAATAACAAAAATGGAATTTCCAATCTTAAATTATGGACAAGTAGCAAAAATGTTTAGTCAAAAACAAACTAATACACACTGAAAAGTAAAATTAAAAGTCTAATACCATGCCTACTACAAGTATAATAAAACTATTATAGATCTAACATATATATTCTTTTTTTTTATCATAACAAACATTTTTTAATTTTATTTAAAAATATATATAAATTTCTAAAAACATTATCATTGAGAATATCGTCCGTTAATCTAAATAATCAAACTATGATTAAGTTAGTAAAAATTGTTAAACCTATTTATAAACTTCTGATTATTTTTTATATAATAAATGATGTAAAAATAAATATAAACGCTATTTTTATAATTTATATATGTTTATATAATAAATAGATGGAAAAAAATACAAAACACAATATTTTATATAATAAACGATGAAAAAATAAATATAAAAAAAGTAATTTCAAAAAAACCATGCTGAGCCACGCCAGTCAAATTTTTTGAAAGTTCAATTTCTCATTCTGAGTTGAAATCACATTGGTCGTATTTAACCCGTTCTTAATCAAATCGCATTGGTTCTTTCTTAACCTGGTTTGTTATAGAGTGTTGAACATTTTCCAATTAATAACCAGTAAATGTGTGTTTTGTTTGTCAAGATATCAACACTTAAAAGCAACCGTGCTCAGATTTCTTGTCAAACCGACAAGGGAAATGACCCCTTACAAAATAAACATCTGAAAATTCAACATGGGTTGGTTTCTCTCACCGTAAAAGTGTTTTGTGAACCACAATCGTCTGCGTTTGGCTGATTATTTTCACAGGTATTACAAACCTTCAATGCTTGCAGAGAAAAGAAATGTTAAGGAAAATACAAACTAAGCTCGGAATATTAGCATTTCACGTTTTATCTCGTCTCTCGGGTCTCTGGCAAATTGCGATCAACAAGAAACCAGCAACATTCCATGACATTGAATCAATTTTGAAAAATGTAACAAAAAAATATAAATTTCCTTCAAATATGAAATAAACCCCAACATACCTATATATGTTATTCTTAATTCTTCATGAAAAAAAATTACCCCTCCTCCTGCCCCTTAAAAATATCGGATTATATTGAATTATCCTCACTAATTATATAGAATGATCCACACTTCTTAGTGAGTGAATTACACGCGATTTTTATTTAAATTTCTTTCAAATGAGAATTCAATTAATTTTTTTTATTAACGGCTACGATGGCTATTTTAGCGCCCTACGCATTGATTCCCGGGTAGTGGGTACACTAGATAATGGTGTACACTCTAAAATATATGACAGCATATATGTGGAACATGTGAAAATTTTTGCGCCACACGCATTGATCCCTGGGCAGTGGGTACATTAGATAATGGTGTACACTCTAAAATATATGACAGTATATATATGGAACATGTGAAAATTCGATGGTATGTAAATCACAGATCCCACAGCACACATAATGTAGACTGCGTAAGCCTATCGCTGTACGAGGCCTCTACATGAGCGTCATCGCTTTGACCTATAGCTACACTAAATTTCTGGAGTACAATCGTGGATTCCGACATCTTGACGTTAACTTCAAATATAATATCGAATTACAAGTTATAACTAAACTTATTGTATAAATAAATTGTTTATAACTTTTCTGGAAAATAAATAATTGTTTGTAAGTTGCATTTGGCATGGTATGGGTACGTTGTGTCATAAATGGGTCCGCATCTGCACTCAGCTAGGGCTCACGAGCTTCATCAGAGTATGATGGGGTACTTTCAACAACTAACATGCGTCTTTTTCAACCACATGGATAAGGTTGCTCGTCGCACTCTCATTTCCCGGGAAAATACAAACAAATCCACAGCAGATCAGAAGGCACGACATTACGGTTTGGTTTGGGTTGCCATGATTCATTGGATTCAGCCAGAATTGAAAACGAAAAACCCTTCGGTCCAGGAAGGAAATTCTATTTAAATTCTCGGTTCTTTCAATTTCCAGTGAATGCCCATCAGATAGCCAGGCCGAGTTCGTCTGAGTTGTTTCTTGTTTCATATCTCTTTCGTACTAGGGTTTGCTTGTATGATGAAAATGGAGGTCTGGTCGAACTTGGGTTCGATCATGGCTACCTTGATATTCATACGGACTATAGTGAAGGATTACGCACCTCCAGAAGTCTATTATTTCTTTTCAAAATCGCTGCGCAGGTTCATAGGGTTTGTTTCTTCTTACATCTCAGTTGTCATCGACGAGAACGATGGCATGAAGGTAAGCGAAGTTTACGAGGCTGTGCAGACTTACCTGAGCGCAAGATCGACCTCGGCTGCCAAGAGATTAAAACTGAAGAAGCCCAAGAATAACAAGGAATTTACCTTCAGCATGGATAGGAACGAGCAGATTTCAGAGGAATTTGAGGGGATCAAAGTGTGGTGGGTTTTCTACAGCAGCGAGCCTAAACAGCAGATCGTGTTCTCTCGGAATTCTGCATCCGAGGAGAAACGCTATTATGAGTTGACGTTTCACAAGAAACACAAGCAAAAGATATTCGATGTCTATCTTCCCCATATCATGGCCGAAGCCAAAGCGCTGGAGATTAGAAGCCGCTACAGAAAGATTTACACCAATAAATCCGACTCCAAGGACTTTGGATACTGGAACAGGGTGTGGACGCCTGTTGTGTTCGATCATCCTTCGACTTTTGAAACTCTGGCTCTGGAACCAGAAATGAAGCAAGAAATTATGGAAGATCTCCAGAGATTCTCGAGGGTAGAGAAATATTACAAGCAAGTGGGGCGGGCATGGAAGCGGGGTTATTTGCTCTACGGTCCCCTGGAACTGGCAAGTCCAGTATGATTGCTGCCATGGCTAACTTTCTGGATGACAAAAAATCCCATTGCCTTGAACGCCTATAGTTTCCATTCTCTAATTCCTTGAATATGTAGAAGTAGCATTGAATGCTCTGTAGTATTCTTAGTTGTATATAATTTGCATGATAAGCTGAATCATGGGAAGATTTAGTCCTACAGATTTAATATGTATAAGAAATAATTAAAAACCTTTTTCTTTAACAACAGTAGACACAGTACACGGAAATTTAACGGAGAAAGAAGAAACAGGACATGGAAATTTAACGGAAAGGATGAGAAAGCATAAGGTAACGCATAGGGATGGACAATGAAGGTAAGCTTGTCATCGTAGAAGTGAGAAGGACCTTCTTCAATGGCCACCATGAGTCCCTGCTGTCTGGACAGAGGGGGTCAAAGAACACCTCCACCAACACCAAATTCGCACGTAAACGATTCTTGTACACAAAGCCATCGTATCGTGGAGGAATTGGAAGCTGCGTCGTGATCGTCTGTGCTGTAAACACCACCATTAACAGTGCGAATAGCGTTCCCTTTGAAGCCATCGTGTCTGCTATCTGCTCTCGCAGTTTCTGTGTCAACGTCACCGTTAAAAGGAGCGAAGATGCAATTGTAACGAAAAAACTGTATAGTCCACCTAAATTTAATTCAAAGAAAATCTATACTTTTTATACTTTTATACGTCCTTCGCTTCTACCATATAAT
>APFE030878387.1:2138-12514 GCA_000404065.3 Pinus taeda
GGTTATATTGTGACTCCTTAGACTCCTATATATAGAAAGGAGGTTTTGTCATTTGAATAATCCAGGAATTGTTCATTTATGTAATGTAAAGGAGGTTGCCCCCTCGAAAAAGTTGAATTTTAAGGCATTGATCTATCTTTTCTATCTTTTTCTTGAGCTGGTTTCATAACAGAGTGACAAAGTTAATCTTCCTCCAAGTTAGTGGATATAATAGGTATACCCAAATACATGGGTCTATATATAACATATTTATGTTAATTTCATGCTATTTATTTATTCTTCTATTGTGAGAATGAATCCATCACTAATAAGTTAAAAACTAATACACAAAACTAAATTAAGATTATAATTCTTTTAAAAACCTATCTAATAATAGCTAAAATTAATTTTACAGACAAATATTCGAAAAGTTGACTAATAATATACTCAAAATTGAATTTACATGTAATCCTTCTTAAACGTTATTTCAAATTTAAGAGGATGGATTAAACTCTTAGCAACAACAACGAATTTAAAATAAACACATTAGGAAGAAAAACATTGTAATTCATAATTTAAAATAAATTTAAAAAAATAAAAACTATGGGATACCCCTTCCTTCTTGGGGAATTATAGGACCATCCCCTCTAACAGAGTACACAACGAATGAATCTAAATAACTATACTTATCACAAATTTCGTAAAAACATTTATATTTTTGTATTATTATTGCACTTTTTCACTTTGCTAGAGGACTTACACCCAAAATAGATTCTTGAATCCTTCTGTAAATGATGAAAAACACATAATCCAAGTGGGTTTCTCTATTTCCTTGAATGTAGTTGTGTTGTCTACTAAAATTGTAGTAGCAACACTTATGTCTATACTCAATGTTATCATGTTGTTGCTTCAGGTGCCTATTGTATTACGACATTCAAATGATAAATAAATTTACCTAGAAACAATCAAATTGTAAAAGAAACAAAGAAAAGGACTCAAATGAAGATGAATGATGAGTGAGGGGCAATGGTTCTCCTCCCAAGTGTAAATGGTTACAATCAAGTTTCTTGTGAAGCTGTCACACCTAAGCCATAATCTAGGGATGGAGAGGACTACTCTAGGAACAAAAAAATTCAACCACTTGGTCTAGGAATTCAAAAAATATTGCACAACAACTAGGGCTCCTCTCTCTTACATACACACTACTACATAGCCTTCAGGAATGTAGATTGGCCAGTGTTCCCCTATGTTGCCTCAAAATGGGCACAAGAATAAACCCTTAGTCGAATCCCACCAACAATGCCATCTCGACCTCAGGAACAATATGGAGAATACAACCCTCTCTTGAACAGATAAAACCCTACATGAATTCCATCTAGGGTAATGGATATGCTCCATAAGTTGACCTCTGTCCCTTGAGTAAAATATCCATTGTTTGAACTCAGCCTACTGGTAGTTAGTGTCTAGTTTGATCCAAATTTTTTACCAATAAAATTTACACCATTAGTTCTTTGTTTCAATATTTTTTATTAATATATTCCTTCCAATATTATATCCGATCAATTGAATGTGACATAGTCTCTATCTCCTTACCTGCCATTTGTCCCAAACAACATTACCCCCTTAGCTCTGGACTCAATGTCCCTTTGACTCAGCCCATGTTTAATTTATTTAATTTACAATAAGTGAGAAAATGTAACCAAGATTATTACAATGTTCTGTCAATGGGACTATTAGGTTCTTCTGAAGAGAACAAGAGGATGTCTAGCTACTATACCCTTAGGATACTAGGTGGGTCTAAGTATGAGTGCACTTCTCCTTGGCTTCCCTTGGGGAAGGTTGGATCCCTCAAGGGAGAATTGTAGGGATAGGTTTCCATGTGTGGGGCCTAAATGGAACCTAGAGATACATGAGCGAAGCTGGAACTCCTAGAAGCCATAGGTTTTACAGACACCATGACTAGTCTAAGTTGGAAGCCATGGAAGGGTAGTGGGATAGGCCAATGGATTGCACATGTAGAGAAAGGGGTTCACTACCTTGTGATGTGTAGGTTTATGGGTGACAAGTGACTATAGTTTGCAGTGCTACTAGGGTTTTGCACCTTGGACTATCCATGTTTGGTATTGGTCATGTACCATAGATGGATTTAGAAAATTCATAGCCCTAGATCAGTGGTGATCCACTACTAAGAGAGCTAGAGCAGTGGAGTCAATGGTCGTGTGGAACATCCAGAGTCTATAGACTATCAATGTTTCATATCAAATATTTTTTTTTATCATTTGTTTAGTTATTTCACTAAGCTCGTATTTTTGTGAATTGCAATGATATAATATGCTACGTTTGATGATTGCATGCCCTAGTTTGTTTGGCATTATAAAAATTGCTTTGGTATTTTGAAATATTCGTGAAGTGTTTATTGGGCACATTCATTGGTTTTGTATGGAATTGTTCAAAGACTTAATCCATTCATTTTGAAATTGCATGGTTTATTACTTTATAAGTGAAAATTGTTTCCTAGATTATTTTCTTTGATTATGAATACATGAAATAGAAATTGATTTTTGATACATGAATACCCGATCAATTATTAATTTAATTATTTGAGACATATATGTGGTGAACCTTATTTTTTTTTCACAATTTTGTATCATATGTGAAATTGGATAGTTGATTGAGGCATGAATATTGACTTGTTTTGAAGAAATCGCCATGGAATATTGTTGAATCTCGACTAAGAATTCAATATGAAATTAATTAGTTGAATGAGGTATGAATATTGACTTGTTTTGAAGAAATATCCATGCAATATTGTTGAATCCATTATATTGATCGACTAAGAATTAAATGGAGCACCTCTCTCCTTTAATTTGGTTAAAAGCCACATGCATGGCCGAAGGATGTAAAGGTTGGAAATGATCACACTAGTGGATTAACTAGGGCCAGAGCAAAAGTTTGACTGTATGCACAAAATAAGAAATTTCTTCATATTAACCACTGATATCATTGGCTTAGCATAGAATTTTTCAGTTTGACTTGTCACATTGGTTTGTTTTTCAATTATGCTAAAAGCATTGGTTAGTGATTCTAACTTGTAGTTGAAATATTGATTGAAATTCAATTAGATAGAGGAAGATTGATGGCATTCTTGGCTTGTTGATTTCTTTGGTTAAGTTATTCAATCAAATGTTTGGATGTCATATCTAGTGATATATCTATGGATTGGAAAGCTTCTTGATGAAGTTTCTCTCTTCTAGGTAGATGATGTTTGATGGCTTGATGGATATAAATATTTAAATAAATATTAGTCGTTGTAGTTGGATATCATCTAATTGAGTTTCTAGAAGAGAAATGAATTGTTTATGGTTCTGTTGATGGTGTTGGATCTGCCAACATGTCAAGGGGATATCCCCAGTAAGAAGTCCCAGTGAGACCTTAGACTGTTTGTTGTAGGAGTCCCAGTAGTGGGTCATATACTAATGCCTTGATCACGATTTCGCACAGAGGCAAGTAAGATAACTCTATGAGTAGCAAGGGTGTGACCATTGCGGTGAGTCAAGGAAGGTGTATGAGAGGTTCTAACAAATGTGAATTGAGATGAGTGCACCCCTTGGAAACCTGTAAAAATACCTAGATGGGAAGGGAACACACAAGCGAAGATGCATAAAAATCTAGAAAACAAGTTAGCTCGCAATCCAAAGTGATGGTTAAACCAATCAACACATTTCAAAAAGATTCATACATGCTCACACTGAATAGTCCATACATGCATGCGTAAGAAAGCAAATACATATACCATTTAGAGTAAACAAGACAACTAGAATACAATACAACATATGCATGAAACGTGCTAGCTCTTATTATATAAATAAGTGTAAGTTCCAGTCATACAATACATCAATGTACACCCGCTAGCCCCAATACTAGAACATTACAACCACATCTACCTGCTCCTCCAAAGAGATGTACTAGCTCCGTGTAGTGGAGAAGCCAAGGCACATTACAATACTTCCAAGCTCTCTCCAAGATAGTCTTATCCGAAGCTTGGCTAACCAAATGCCTATACAATGAGTTATGAGATTCTATTTATAGCAAAGGGTGGGGTGACCCTTGACATTCCCCTTTGTGATAGTTCATATACCCTCATGAATCTTCATCTACTCTATGACTGTTAAATCCAACTAATGACACTTGAACTTCCACTTGACATGACGTTACATTACAATGCACATGTGCTCATGTGAGATGAAATGGCTTGAGCAAGCCATGCAAGACATCACTTACACTTGGTCTGTTGAGGTGAGACCAACTCTTTGATATGCTTTTGATGGTGAAGGTGGTGAGTTGATGCCGATCTTGGTCATTCATGATGATGTGCATGCACCCCATGGTGACATCTTGCTGAAGCGAACTCTTGCCTCCATTGCAACTAGTGCATTGGTTTTGCTCCTTCATCCAACTCGTCTGCTAACATGTGCATGGTCTTCTTGGGTGCAGCTGAACCAACAACACACTAATGCATAGTGTCCATGTCGATATTCAAGTGTGTGCTAGTGGTCATGCACATCAACTTTTCGAAGTACATATTCAGCTCCAGTTGGACTTGCTTCTTGTCTTCACCTTTGTGAGTGTGCTGAATGGGTTGGATTGCATGCATGTGCACAATAACATGCATGCTGTTGAATCCCTTGATTACGATCAACAACACTAGTCACCATGTCTGCTTCGTGCCAGCTACTGGGATGGATCTATAACTTGTACAGGCGCAGTTTCATTCATGAGTGCATGTTGCACCCATTGTTGTTCTTGTTCCTGTTGCAACTCATTTGTATCTCTATATAGCTTCATGTTCTTCCTTCAGTTGCTATTTCAACACATGCAAATCCTTCTTTGTTCCATTCTCTATCTTTGTGTAATCTTCATGTCATGCCATCACCTCATAGTCTGAGTCTCTAAAGTTTCTTTCATCATCAGTGGATCTGCTTGAGCTCGCAAATTCGTTCTGCCTCTATGTTTTCAACAACCTTCCTCTTGCATTTGTTGTGTTCATTATTTTCGTTGCACTCGTTGCATTTGGTATGCTGCCTTTAGCTACTATTCATGATGATTCTCATTGTGATGTTTCTGTTGTTATATCTTGATGTCCTTGTCTATGAAAAACTTGGTATCTTTGTGAGTAGGCAAGCTCATAGACATTTTATCGACTACATCTCCAGGTGTGCTCTGAATGATGTCTTTGACTCTGCTCTCTTGGAAGCAATTGTACCTACACTACTGAAAGGAAGATGAACACCTGCAGTACCTGGAGACATTGAAACACTCATGGAAAGAAATATGTTAGTCGAAAACCGAAATGAACTTGAGAATTGACTTGCAACATACCTGTGTGACTGATCATGAAGTTTGCACTATTTCGGCTGGGAGGTCGGGAGACTGACTACCATGAGTATGCAAGGCATAGTTTGGGCCGCTAGGAGACTGACTGACTATTGGAAATATGCAATGCATACTCCAGTCTAGTTGATAACTACTAGAATTGCGTAATGTGCAATCTTAGCTGGCAATGGTTGCAGGCTCAGTGACTGCATTACGCAATTTTCTGGGCTAGCAGTCACTGTCCCTTAGAAATGTGCAAAACAGTCCTGGAGGACAGTGCCTGGGCAGAAATTTGCATCTCCTGAGAGGCTCTTGGTGAGGTAGAGTCTGGGCAAAGGCTGCCCAAACTCACCGATGGGAAACTGAAAGTGAATGTGAATGCGAATGCATGGTGATGCTAAGTGTAAGAGTAAGTGAATGATCATAAATGAAAAAGGTGAATGAAAAATTCAAAAAACAGAACAACATGCATTTGGGTAAGGTGAGTCTCTGAATCAATGATTGTTCATGCAAAACAATTTCATGCATGCGACAACAGTGAGATAGCAACAAAAATTGAAATGGCGTTAGTACAAGCTAGTATGCATCAAAACGTTAGCAAGCGTTCACTAAAATAAAGCAAACAGTGTTCATATGAAGCGAAACACAAAAAGCACCGAAAATGCAACGCAAGTCATGGAGATGGGCTTACACCAAAATAGCTGAGTTGAATGTGCTGACAACTCCTAGATGTGATGTGGGATGTCAGAACTGAAAGGTTGATGTGAGGAATGAGCTATGAAGCATCTGGTTGATGAGTTTCGATGAAATTGAGGTTGTGATGCGCATGCCACAAATCTAGGGAAAGCAACACTTGGTGAGAGGTTTCTGAAATGATCCTTGCATGTAGCCTCCAACTGCTAAACATAGATCCTTGAAACAAGGGATGCCTTTCCATGTTGCCTTGGGAGAAGCAGCGAATGCATGCAAGTTAGTTTTTCTCGATCCCAGACGGAACTGGTCAACATAGCTGCACATGCAAGATACTATTCGATTGTTGGGAGAAAATGCGCATTTCTGGCTAGGATCTGGGCTAGCTTTCCAAGAGATTTGCACAATTTTTGGGTAGAGCAGTTGATTGCTGCCCAGATTTGTGCAAATTCTAGGTTGAGCAGCCTTGCTAGGGAAAATTGCGCAATTTTCACTGTGAGTGTTGACTTCCAGAATTGCGCAATTCTAGAGCCTAGCAAGTTGCCAGTTAGGATTGCACAATTTCTAGAGGGAAGGCTAGTTGTCCTCCAGAATTGTGAAATTTCTTGGGGGAGATGCTCAACCTGTAGCTGGACTAAGTCTGGGTGATCAACCTATGAGCGGAATGCATCAAGTTGTGATCGATAGGTTGCCTTTGTGCAAGCAAAACATTGAAGCTTGTGAACTTGACGAAGCAAGACAAGTTGCTATGAAAAGTTGGTAGGCAAGCACCAAAACAAAGCTAAGGAAAAGGTTTGGAGGGTGTTTGTAGCCGCTACAACACTTGGTGACACACTGGTAGAACTCTAGTTCTCTGAATGGACTGTGTTTGTGAAAAGCAAGTCTAACACCCTCGGAAGTATTGTTTTGTTCTCATCTCCTCTTGGTTTCCCTACTAGCTTGATTGTAAGATATAACACCTACTGATCTCTTGGTCGATTGACACACATTCCAAGCCAGGGAAACACAATTGTTTCGATTGGGGTTGAGGGGTATATTGGTGCACAAGCAGTATAGCTATAAGAGTCTTAGTTTCATCTCTGGTGTTACTGTATTACCAGCAGGCCTGGATAGAACCCCGATGGAGTCACAAGGAACACAAGCATGGCTCCGTTGCCAAGGAGCTTGGTCAGTACCCTAATGGATCTGTCTGCATCACCTCTCTACACAGGAATCCTTTCTCTTCTTTTGCCTTATCTATTTTTCATTTTTTTCAAAGTTTTTTCATTTTTCATCTTCGTAACTATGCATAGAACTTATTCATTTAAGAGGCGGAAGAGGGATCCTAACTTATTGAGAGTAGAAGAGGTTTTTCCTACAGAAAATTTGTTTATTATACCTTTGATGTGCTTGTTAAGTTTTTCCCCCTCACCTTACTCTACCTGACTGAGCTAACAAGGATTAACCCAAAAACAACTAACTAGAGTAGGTGATACTAGTTAGCACACAAGCGTTGTGTTTTCACCAAGTTTCACTTTGAATATTATGTATTTTCCTTCGATTTATCATGGAATAAAAGTAACAGGTTCTTCATACAGAGGCGGGATGACAGATAACCAAGTAGTGATAGCAACACAAGGCCTCTTGTACTTTACCGAGCTTGACATGGTCTCATGCGAGACTAACCTATGAATGAAACAACCGAACTAACAAACAACAAAGTAAAACAAGAGTAGAAGAGAAAGGGAAAGAAAAGCATGTAAGAAAATAAGAAAACAAGAAACAAAACAAACAAGCAAACAAAGAAAGCAAGCAAACAACTGAAAGCAAACACTACTCCTACTCCTAAGCTAATAGTGCATGGGTCATCTCACATGAAGTGATACTTCCAATGCAGCAACTAGTGCATTGGTTGACCCATGTTCATGAAGCCACGGTTCGCGAACAAGACAATTGTTCGAACCAGCAAACAAGAAAGATGTAATAGTGAAGAAAAACACACTCCAAGCTTATAAGAAACCACAGAACAAAGATGAGTGAAAGTTTATGACATGCATTTTGTGGAGCTGCCATGGTACTATGCAATAATGCATGTAGATGTTGTGTGTATCCATTCTCTTGACTATGACATACAAGAAAACATGAGAAAGGTAGACCACTTATGTTGTGCATGTGTGCTTGCTGTGTAATATTCCTCCAATGCATGAGCAATGGGATCATGTAGTTCAAGTGGAGGAAGTAGAATCTGGGTGTTTGGTTGATCCTCTATGCAAAGCAGAGAGTGATGAGGAGCCTTGAGTGTTTCAACAATTTCCTGATCGAAAGTGAAACCAATCTCAGGACAGCGAGGGCCTGACATAACCATTAGCTTGGGCTGAAGTACCTCAACATTCTGGGGGGTTTCGACTCCATTGGTAGATAGAATATTGTAGACCAGTGTGTTGGATAGATTAACAATGGTTGAATCAACATCGTTAAGATGAGGAAGTGAATAGATCACGACAACCAAGATCAAAAAATTCAGGATGTTTGTTGACATCCTCATATTTGATGAATCAGGTAGAGGGGTAAATGAGAAGCAAAGAGGTTCACCCTCTATAGGTTCAAGAAATATAAATGACAAACTGAATGGATTTTCTAAGGAATATGTGTCCTCTCCACATTGTAATGATAGACTGACATCTAAGGTGTCCTGTGAATGATTGGAAGTAGAAACATTAGGAAATAGGTTTTCACAGGGGAAATCAACAGTGGTAGAATCACAAGGGATGTCAGGATGAAGCAGATGAGGCACAACTGGAAGGGAGTCATCCTTTGCCATGGGCTCTTCTTTAGATTCCCGCACACACTCATCATGAATGATAGCGTAGGTTGGCTACATAACACCAACTATGTCCATAGCTTGATCCTCGTTCACAATAGGTGAGGAGTCCAGAATGGGAGAACACAAGGCAGTACAATCCACAGGATCAATAGAATGCGAGGATAGAGGTCGAGGGAAAGATTCCATGTGACAACCAATATGCTTGCAAGCCAAATCTATGAAAATATCAAGAGCAGGTGGGGTGGGAGAGTGTGACAGTTCAACAGAGGCATGTGCATGATCTCCCACATCACTCCATGGTGGTGGAGTTACTTGATGAGGTGAAGGTGGACAGTCACTTGTGACGTCAACTATGCCTGCCTATGATTGTGTAGCTCCATCATCGAAGTGTGCTGAGCAGGGTTCGAATATGTGAAGAGGATACTCCAATCTTCCATAAAGAAATTCCCAATCAATTTCGTCTATAGGGAATTGGTATGCAAGATTACAAAAGCGTGTGTAAAACTAATCAATGAATTCATCGGGGACTTTTCATAATTTCAAAATTTATTAATCAAGTGCTTTCCAGTTAAAGTGATTGAAAGCACGGTCTATCTTTGCGACCAGATGAGCAAGAGAATGAATATATTTTTCGGGCAGTGTGGCACGCCATTGCATTGGGTGCCCTCGAAGCATTTATATGAACAACACACAGCTCATGTATTCTTCAAACAATCCATGTCTTTCACATGAGCATACAATTCCGACCGCGTGGCTAACCAAGGCTATGTAGCCTCCACCATTAAATGTTTTATGAGACAGGTTATCTGAGAGCTTTTCCAAGATAATGAAGTCATTTCCTTAGGACATGCACTCTGGAAGAGAAACTCGGTAGTTAGTCATGATAGATATGTAGAGATTCAAAATAGATGTGAGGACTCAGCTTGTCATCTGACCCTCCTTCTAGCACCAAAATGTTGACAGTGCTGGACCTACCAACATCTCAAGGGGATCTCCTCGGTAAGAAGTCCCAATTAGACCTCGGACCGTTTGGTGTAGGAGTCCCAGCAGTGGGTCATATAGAGACTCCTTGACATCAAATTTTTCACAAAGGCAAGTAAGATAACTCTATGAGCAGCAAGGGTGTGACCAATGCGGTAAGTCAAGGGAGGTGCATGAGACTTTCTAACACATGTGGGTTGAGATGAGTGTGCCCCTTGGCAACCTATAATAGTACTCGGATGGGAAGGGAACACATGAGTGAAGATGCATCACAATCTAGAAAGGAAGTCAGCTGGCAATTGAAAGTGATGGTTAAACCAATCAACACATTTCAGAAAGATTTATACATTCTCATATAGAATAGTCCATACATGCGTGCATAAGAAAGAAAATACTTATTCCATTTAGAGTAAACAAGACAACTAGAATACAATACAACATATCCATGAAACATGCTATCTCTTATTATATAAAGAAGTGTAAGTTCTAGTCATACAATACATCCATGTACACCCGCTAGCCCCAATAGTAGAACATTACAACCACATAT
>APFE030878387.1:22063-69606 GCA_000404065.3 Pinus taeda
ACCACCTCTCATTTACGTTTAACGAGTCGAGAGGAATAACTCGACATTCTTTTCATCTTTAAACGGTCAGAAAAGAGATGAAAGCAGACCTCCATTTTTATTCTCTTTAACGAGTCAAAAAGGGAAAAAATACTCGGTAATCTTTTCATATTTTACGAGTCAGAAAAGAGCTTAAAGGTGACTCGTCCTAGAGGAACGAGTGGTATAAAGGGTAGCAACTGGTTCTGGCAATGGTGGAACTACTCAAAACATGTAATGGTCAAGAGGCTAGCTAACAAAACCACTCTTAACTGCGGTCCCTTAGGAAAGGAAAACAAGCAAGTGAAAGCATATGATCGGCCAAAGAGATGGTGGCGATGGAATGAAACAACCAAGCCTCATCTAGCAGAATTTAGTAGATAAAGACAGCAATCACAAGATGTACAATGGGTATGGGTTCATTTTTACACAAGCTTGAACCATAGACAACTCTGCTTGGATTCGGTTTCATGTTTACACAAGCTTGAAACGAAAACTAATGCTTGTTATAAGTTCGCATGCCCCCATCATAGTGACGCAAAATGAGGTACATGCCCCCAAGCTTCATTGCATTCAACAAAGTGGATGGAATGAAGGTTCACTTTCGAGATCTTGGAAAGACTTGACTTGTATTTGATGAGATCTGAATCAAAAGACTCGATTTGGTAAGGGAATTGTTTCATTGTTTAATGAGGTTGACATAGTAAAAGAACTATCCTCATAACCCTTGTTTCATTTTTTAACGAGCTTGACACAAGATCAGGAACTATGCTCAACTAGACCCAGTTTCAGTTTTTAAGGAGCTTGACATAGGAAAGCGAACTATGCTCTGACCAGACCTAGTTTCATTGTTTAAGGAGCTTGACACAGGAAAGGAACTATGCTCTAACCAGACCTAGTTTCATTTTTTAAGGAGCTTGACATAGGGAAGGAACTATGCTCCACCCAGACTTCATCATGATGAATAGGAAGTCACATCTTCCAAGAGTGCCACTCTCGGTGGAAGGATCGCATCTTGGAAGTCAGGACCCAATGCCCCTAGGACACTATGCACGATGGCGGCATCACTGGATACAGGCACGGGATAAGTAGCCATGTAGTTGACCTGTGACGGGGTAGATACAATCGGTGGATAAAAACCAGGAGGGGATGACAACTACGCAGGAGGCACCGAGGGACTAAAGAACGATAATTGATCGATAGTCACAATCCTTCCATCATGTGGAAATCAAACCACACGAAAAAGTGAAGAGACAAGGGCCCCCATGGCATAAACATAGTCACGACCAAGGAGAAGACTGAAATCTAAAGCACCTTGGGTAACCAGTATGTCTATATAGACGGTTTTTCCTCCCAAAGTAATAGGGAATGTTGGGAGGATCCCTAATGGTTGACTGGCTCCTCTGTCAAATGTTAACAGATTTTGTGCGACCAGCACAAGCTGTGGGGAGCCCAAAGCTTGCCAACTAGTAGAAGGCATAAGACTCATAGATGCCCCCTCATCCAAGACAGTGCCAGGTACTGCCTTATCATAGGCATGTACTGTAATCTAGAAAGGCACATGGGATGGAAGGCGGAAGGCGATTAAATGACTCCAGTCGAAGGAAACAATTGAACTACTTGGTGGGGGAATCATATGATTGCCCCCCTACTCTAAAGGTACCGAAGAAGGACACTCTGGATCAGTTGGGATAGGAGGGTTGTTTTTGGACTCTGGAGAATCTGACGAGACGAGAAGAACATGGGCATGATGCTCTTCTGAAACAAAGTGATCAACAGGCGGTGAACCCAAGTTGACACTCTCTCCGACCAATGGTTGGTCCTGAATAGGCTTAAAACAGTCAGGTTTGGAAAGAGGAGGATGGACAAGAGAAGGATCTAAATCAATCTCTTTGTCGACAGGGAGAGGATATAAAGAGAGCCTCTGATAAACAACAGGAAGTTGGGGTGAAGAAGCTGTAAGACTTTCCAAAACAGCGGAAGCTTTATCCATGAGCGGACAAAGGTGAAGGGGATGGTTGCCTTCACATAGCCTACAGGGGAATCGAATCTTCCCTTTCTTCTTGCCATAGCCAGTTGATAGGGTAACATCAACATGAGCTCCAGAGGGCGATGAGGGGTAGGTCGGATCATGAGACCATACTTCTAAGATCTTGGGGATGCCAGGACAATCACAAAGAAGATGGTGATCCTTGCACAATTTACAAGGATACTTAACCTTCAGCGGAGGAGCAGAAGGTGGTCCGACCTGAGCTGTACTTGGAGCAGTAGCTGCACTTTTAACCTCTCGCTGATGAGACTTCTTCTTCTTCGTCTTCTTCTTCTTCTTCTTAGCCACCTGGTTACTTAAATCTAGACTTTCACCAGGCGAAGTAGAAGATGAGGACGTAGAAACAGGTGAAGAAGGGGAGAGGTCCACCTTGGAATCAACATGATGTTGTTCAGGTGGAGGAACTGATTGACCAGTAATTGAGAAACTAGGGACCATAGAGGTTGAGAACAACAAAATAGGCAACCCAACAGTTAACCCAAGAAGGGACAACGTTGCCATGTAAGGAGAACCAACATTCCCAAAAGGAGGAAAATGACCAAGATTCCCATCAGAGGGGATTCCTGGGTTGGTGAACTCTAAAAAAGTTGCCATCACAAACTGAAAATCACACACGGGGCTGAAAAAGAGTCAAGACGCACAATCAAACGGTCAAAAAACAAAACCTAACAAGGCGTGTGATCGCGAGCGAATAAATTTTAAGACACAAGGACATAACTTGACCTTTTCATCTTTAAAGAGTCGAGAAAAGGACAAAAAGGTGACTCTAGTCGCCTTTGAATGTTTAATGAGCCTGAAGTGACAAATGCTCAGATGAGCCTTTTCTTTTAGGGAGTCCGAAAGGGAGAAAAAGTGAATACTCTGGAGAACTAGGCAAAAGGTTTACCAAACAAACTGTAAAACTACATATACACCTTGGCAATCGTATGAAAACCAAGGACTTTCCGTACGACAGTCAATCTTCCCGAATGTTGTGTTCGGTGCATTACAGGTCGTAAGGCGGTAGACACAGCTTCCTGTGGATAAAGGATGATAACCTAGTGGGGTATCCCCATATACTCGATGGTACGTGGGAGCACAAGTCCGTACTAGAACACTATTGAGTCACAAAAGGAGGAATCACCCAACCTTGAGTGGAAACAAAAGTGACTAGGTTTAACGACGTCGGAGCACGTCTCTAGCCTAGACCTCTACAAAGTGAGCGTTATGTTCCAATGCGTTGTTAGATTCATTCGGTTTGTTTTAAAGTTGATCTTGTATTAGGTTTCAGTTTTCAGGCCTTACCGTATGTAATCTCTCAAAATTCCCTAAATGCAAACTATATGCCAAAATATGTCATTTCATTCGATGAATGCTAGTTACGAGAGAGTTTGAGAGCTTTCACGCAAACGAAATGATCACAAAACAACAAAGAACTTCCCTAATGCAGCTAATGGAAATTAGCAAACTTTTCTTTAAGATCACTAATCACTAATCAAAATGAAAAGCTTTAATTCTCATTAACTAATACAAAGCAAAAGAGATTTTTTCTTTTTGTTGATGGCAAAATGCACTAAACAACTTTGAGAAACAATAACAAACAAATTATATTCAATACAAGCACATTCAGTTCCCTAAATCGCAAAGAAAACCTCCAAAGAACGAGAAAAGTCCCAAAGACACCAATGAGCCATGTAATCTAGGCTCAAAGTGAAACAAAGCAGAATTCAAGTGAAAAAGAGGCAATTCACTCAAATAACGCAATAAAACGATTAACAACCACTAAACGAGTGCAAGGGAGCAATCAGAAAGTTGTTTGGACCAATAGAAGACCAAAAAATCCTAAGGAAGGCTCGACACACAAAGCCACCAGATGCCCTAGGGCTAGAAATGTGAAATCAATAGAAAATGGCAAACACCCAAAGGGTAAAGGTAATCTATGCAATTGTAATCTATGCACAATTCACCCATATTCTGAAAATGAGAATTCTAATTATGCAAGTGTGATCTATGCAAGATAATTCTCAAACACAAGATGATTCTAATGTAATCTAAGAACCAATCAAGTGCAAATCAAGAAAATTGGGTGAGAGTTCCAAAGATCAAAAAAATAAAAACACTTAAAGGCAATTAACACTCATACACAATTTAGCCCCCCCTCGGCGAATGAGGGGGAAATTTTTTTGGAAAAACAAAAGCAAAAAGATGCAAAATTGTGAAGAGACTAAGACAAACCTCCAAGTAATGACCAAAGGAAATCAAATTAAGAATTTCTCAAAAGAGAGACTCAAAACCAGTCAAACAAGACTCCAACACACTAAAGTAGTCGAAAAAAAGGTACCTAGAAAAAAAACCAAGCTCAAGAGGCTCAAAACCAAGCAAACTTCAAAAGTTCCCAGGCCTGGTGCGACTGTCAGGATGCAACTAGCGCCTTTCAGGGATTGGCGTGGTTTGTCAATGAGCAACTAGCGCTAACTGGCGGGACTGTAATGCTATAAAAGAGCACCAGCCGAGTTTGCTATGGAAAAATAAAAAACAAATGAGCCAAAGCTAAGTCAACAGTACCCAGGTACACCAAGGGGCAAGAAGCAACACAAGGCCTCAACCCAGAAAGCTAACCAAGTAGGAGAAACCAAGAAAAAACCAAGAAACAAGGAAAGTTCCAAGCCGTTCAGTTCGTAAACCAAACCGGAGATGGACTGAAGTGGCGTTGATCTACTTGGCTAATGCAGAGCAATAGCGTTTTGAAGGCTATCTGGCCATATTTCAGGCTCCGTCCAAAGTTTACAAATCAAACAACAAGACAAAACAAGCAACAAGACAAAAAGCCAACTCCCCAGTGGAGTCGCCAAATTGTTGTGTAGGTAAATCTCCTCTGCGGATAGAGGCGATCCCACTAGCCCAAATGGGGTCTAGCAACAATCAAACAATGCTAACACGCAGGTTCCTAATTGCAAATTAAAGACCGATGATGAGGGCCTACCTCCAATCCAACGCTAGTACTTGTAGAAGAGTCGTCGCTCCCGTTCTTTCGCTCTGGCTGGTCACAATCCCCACAATCCTCGTGAACGGAAACCTGCACACGCAAAGAACGACACAAATACAAGCATAAAATCCAAGAGATGCAACTATATATCATTCAGAAAGGACATAACTCAAACATCATTATAAAGACAATAAGAGTTGAACCATGATGATAGTCGTCTATTATTATTGATAAACAAAGAAGAATACAACCAAGTTCTGACGTCAAATCCTCCTTTGGCTGGGTGATCAACAACACATGCCTTGCAATGCTTGTTGGGAATGGGGAACAAGCCTCTCTCTCCTTGGTTACTTGGACAAGAATCTCCTCATTTAAGATTTATCCTTATGGGGGTAAAGAAGGCCTCTTGTAGCATGAGCTTAGCAATTCTCAGACTTTGGGACTTAGAATTTGGAGCTTGAAGAGTAGAATTACTAAATATCTTGTCAAAGGCAAAAGGACAAGCTTATATAGAGAGAGGAGAAGGAGATAAGATCATCCACAAGATTCATGGGATTGTCCTTATCATTAGGAACCCTCCATGAGAGGTGGAGAAATACTTCCCTTCTGTGGAGATTCGAAGCCCAACTGAACTAACTCCAACTGGAATCAGTTCATGAATAGGTTAGGAAGAACCTTCGCAAGTTGGTTTGTTAAAAACTTTACCCAACTGGGGTGGCACGAGTGTGACTCTGAGACAGAGCAACAGCTGGCGTGCCCTCTTTGGAGAATTTCCCCCATTGGCACGAGTGATACACTGTGGAACAGCGCCAATACAAAAGGGCTATTTTTATGGGTATTTTGTAGAAGGTTTCTTCAGGGCATATGAAGTACATACTCAAGGGGATACAATGTAGGTGTTTTCAGGTTATGTCACTTCTCACAGGTCCTAGAATAAGTCCTCGAATGTGTGGGAGAAGGGGTAATAGGGACGGTGACAAATTACTGTGTAACAGACCATGTGAGAAATCGTTTGATTACCAGTCATTGATGTATATTGTTAACAAATGTGAGACTACTCATCGATAATTATAATGAGAGTCAAGGTACCCAGTACAATCTAACAAGTGCGAATAGATGAGCTGAAGTCAAACACTTGTAAGAATCTATCAATCAGGAGACAATGATGGTTTCCCACTATCGATAGTGAAGGATTTGCCATTGATGACTGCAAACCCCATGGTACTGCCAAATGGACTCTAGACCTTTTCCCCAGAGATATGAGTCGTAGTCGATAGGGAAAGATTTGCTAGAAGGAAGGCATTAAGGCATCCTTCATCAATCTAGCATGAGTGTAACCTATAGGCCAATAATGTGGAAGGAATCAGACGAAAAAAGATGTAGTAACCTGATCGAAGCACATTTCCAGCATACACAAGATGTGTTGGGTTGTGTTATATTCTTTCCACATAGTTAACAGGGGCTTTGAGGGGTCCCCGTAACCCCACTTTATGGGGTTCGAGGCAGCGCCCCAGAAAATTTTGGTTTTGGACCCTATGTTAGGTTGGGCGGACCCACCTATGGTTTTGTGCATGATTTTCGCACATGTTTTTTGGACGCGATGGTTTTCGGTCCATGGTTTTGGATTCGATGGTTTTTGGTCCATGGTTTTGGACGTGATGGTTTTTTCGGTCCATGGTATTGGATGCTTCAGCATGTATAAATATGTATTGTAACATTGAAAGGAACATAAATGAAAAATCAAGCTGGTAGTCTCGGTTTTGGAATCCAGTGGGAAATCTCTGTGTATATGTGTTTTATGTGTTATGCTCTCGCATTTTTATTTTTCCTGTGATTTAGAATTCATATGCAGGTAATTTCTGTATGGGGTTAAAACCTACAAGATGTAGCTAGTGCATAATAGAAACCCTCTAAACCAACCAATAATGAAATCTAACACAAAGGCGAGGAAGCCACCAATAGGTCAAATGGAAAGCAAGGTACTGCACAAATCCCAATGTGTGATAATGAAAGCTGATGTTGAACACAAGGGAAACCACTTAGTCAAAGACCCATGATATTGATCAATGCTGAGCACAAGGTGACCTATAAATAATGAAATTAGGGCCAGGGTGTGACTCTAGGCCTATCCTCAGAGCAATATATCATCGTCGATAAGGACAAGACCCACCAACAAGAAGTCAATAGAGACCTTCTCAAACTGACCCGAGTAAAGGACCAATATAACTAATGTGATGATAGACAAGACACTGACAACCAAGGATGGCTGACTAAAAAATAGGTCAAGAGACACCGCAGAGAGGCCAACTCAGGCTTAGTTCCCTTGAACAAAATCACGACTCAATGATGACCATGTGGCAGCATATGATGAATCTATATAAGTTCGCCATGAATGAGGCATGAACGAACTCTCCATATGATTGGAAGAGATAACCAATTGGAGGAAAACTGACTCAATAACAAGGTTAAGGCATACCTAAGTCAAGCTAAATCGCACCCAAATGGAGGAGATGCTTTGTTTGAGTACTTTGTTCAAGGGCGACATGAATGACTCTAGTTTCCAACAATAAATGGAAATTTTGTCTCGTTCCCGCTCTTTCTGGAATATGTAATTTTTTTGTCTTTTTCTTTAAGTTGGAAAAAGAATAAAAGAATGCTATAGTATAGTGGAAATAACAAGTGTCAGTGAAACAGATGATATAGTTCCTGGGATGGGAACATTCCTATTCTCAATGCAGGGAGGCAAAGTTGGTCAAGGACAATCAAAGTGATGTTCCTTCCACAGGTCTGAGGGTGTGTCAAGTTGCAAATTATAAGGTATTGCAAGTTTGATTTTGCAGACGTCATGGTCAAAAAGTGGCTTAAACATGAGTCCAAGTGAAGCTGGTTCAAGGCCAAAAGGTACAAATGGTTGAAATGCAATGCAGTAGTACAACTCAACACAAAGGAGCCTCTAGGGTATAAGTCCAGAACGACGCGAAGAAGCGAAGAGGAATTTGTCTTCAATGCACAAGTCATGGCAAAACTAGAGAGGACTCCCGAGCCTACTCAATGAATCAGGATGGGCAACCAATGTCAGTGAGGTGTTAACTACGATGCCAATGAAAATGATGGCTCTACCATCATGTCACGATTTAAAAAGTCAGCGATTGAAGATGGTTTATGAACCATAACACGATGGGATCGACCCTATGGCAAGTGTATTAACAAATGGAGGCTAGTATGCAACATGCAATGGAAAAATGGCTTCCCTAACCTATATACCAGTAAGTAGATGATACCTACCATGATGGGCCTACAGTCATGGAACCGATTTGAAATTTTGGAAAAAGCATCCAAAATGTCCTAAAAACCCACCTGTTCTTGACAATCCAAGCTCCCAAGTTAAAAGATTCATGAGACAAAACAAAATCAAGTTTTGAAAAAAATTGACATTTTCAAAGCTTATAAAATATTTTTTGACTCAAAATTGTTACCATTTGTGCTGAGAACAAAAGTTGTGGAGAAAAAGAAGCAATATTGCCCCCCAAAGAATTTGACCATTCAAATTGGCTCAAAATCACCAGGTAACCCCCATTTCTAGCTTGCATCAATTTGTGATTGTTTTTAGAAATTTTAATTGAGGTTTCACAGTTGGAAATTATGTTAAAAATCTCAACGCGGCATATACGTAGGTTGGTTATGAGAAAATCATGTATACGCAGGCCCTACACGTGACTGTGTATGAAATGGACCCGTGTATACGCAGTTTGAAATTAAAACATAAAAATCTAATGGTTAAACTTAATTTTCTTTCAGGATGACAATCACCTGAAGGGAAAGGGAGCATGCTACTGTTGATGATGAGGTTATGAATGATCAACAGGCCTTGGATGCATTGAGAGGATGTGGTTTATTAAAAATTTTCAAAATGCCAAATATGAAGGCAAACACCCGCTTGCTTGAAATGTTAATCAAATATTGGAGTATCGAAGATGATGCATTCATTACTGATAAAATTCCTTTAAGGATAGAGATAGAAGATATTTACATTATCACTGGACTATCCCAGAGAGGAGAAATGGTGCATTTGATTGGACGATCACAAGGTAGTCTTTCAGTGGAATACTACGTGCATATACACTGTCTGGGGCATCCGGAGAAGATTGAAAGCCAAATTCCAATCAAGCATGTAGAGAGCTTGTCCTTAAGGATCATACAGTTCACCATAGCCAGGGTAAATGGATCAGCCTAATTGCACCAAGCATCATGACTATCCATGATCTTGGCCATAGATTGTCTCACTATTGTGTTTGATTGGTGTACACCTCTTCTGGCCAATATGAAGAGTCAACTATCCTCCATTCAGAAAGGACAGACCAAGAACTTCAGATACGGGACCATTTTGTGCTCCTTCTTCTTCGAGAAGGTTCTAGGGTTATGTCCCAGAGCATCAGTTCCTCTTAGTAGCCCCTGAGATCCTCGGATGGGTAGGTGGGTTGACCTGATCAAATGCCTTAGAGGTGGAGACGTACCGAGGACTACTTTTGACGATGATTTCTTCTCCTGGTGGGAGCAGAAAATCATCGCTCTGGATGACTATCCCTATGTTGGCATGGATTTTAGGAGAGATCTGGATCTGGTGCTGCCACCAAACGCAGCATGGGGAGAGATAGGTAACCAATTTTTAAAGTTTTGTCAATTTTTATTATTTTTTATGTTTTTAAAACATGAAAATGAACTTAAAGATATTTTTGATGGGATTAGATGATTGATATAATGATCATGTTCCAGATGTGGGTCTCGTATGACCAGACGGATTTCCGCAGCATAGGTGTCATGGAAGAGGTGCTGAAGAGGCGACTCCAGAGACTTAGAGAGTCTTATACGCAGTCTAGCGAAACTTGGTGAGATTGACTCACCAGGTACCGATGGAGGTTGTAGAAGATCTACCAAAGGATATGCAATGCCGCGTGGTAGGAGTGCCACATGACTGGGTTCGCCTTTTTCGGCGTGTGGCCAAAGCTGTGGTCACCTACTTAGTCGCTCATCCTGAGCCGAGTCATTAGATGTACTAGACATGATTATGGGAATTTTAGTCCCAATTTTGTATATTATTTTTGAAAACACTTTATGTACACATGGGCGATATATATATATATATATATATCTATATATAATATATATTATATATATATTATATATATATATATATTATATATATATTATATATAATATATATAGATAATATATGAGTCCAGATTTCTTATGTTTGATTTTATCTTGATGAATGAATGATATGACAATCTAAAGCTTGATTAGCGATAGAATCTACTAATGAATTATCAAATCGTGGAATGTGCAAATAAGTAATATAAACAAATGATCTTTGCAACACCCTCACTCTCAAATATTGGTGATATAAATAAGGATCCCAAACCCGATAAATGTTATTCAATTGTGACACTACCAGTTGTGAATGAAGATAGACTACCAATGAGTTGATTCCATAAGAAATAGCTTTGGACAGTAAATTAATGGTGGTAGTATACTCGTCCATATTATTTGACTCAGGACCAATACATACTCCTCTTGATACCATCAACTGACCAGTTGGATAATATATCACCCAAGCTATGGAAGCGAGGTTTCGAGTGTGTCGACTAGCACCATCGGCGAATCCGAAATAGACTAAGTCATTCATCAACACCTGCCAAAGCAGATCAAAAAAGTGTCAATATCACAAAAACTCCTGATAATATATGTACAAAACTACAAAATATACAAAGAAGCCATTGCTCGGTCATAACTTAGGCAAAGTACTTCTTGAGGTAGAGCCCATTTCAGGGCTCCGCCTACTTGTTCCCTTCAAAATTGACTAATTCATAAGTCCTTTTTTCTAAAACTCATTTCACTATAAAGGGACCATACCACATAGACTTGAATTTTCCTACCCCCAAGGCGTCTTTATCTTAGTCATAGACCAGGACAAGGTCGCCTTCAGAAAAGAATCGAGGACGGACATCTTTACCATACTGAGTTTTAACCCTTTTCTTATGAGCCTCATTGATTGGGGTGGCATCCCGACGCTACTCATCGAGATGTTCCAAATGAAGGAGGCGCTCTTCGAGACTAGAGGTCTCTTGAAGTAGCTCAACAACTAGCTTAAGAGATGGAATTTCACATTCAACAAGAAAGATAGATTTTAGCCCGTAAACTAACTGAAAAGGTGTAAAACTGGTGGTATTCTTTACCAAGGTTTGGTACATCCAGAGAGCCGGATACAACATGAGATGCCAATTGGAGAAATTTTTGTCAATTTTCCTTTGTAGGATCATCTTGAGGTACTTATTCACGACTCCTAATTGGCCATTGGCCTGAGGATAATACGGAGATGAATGCTCCTTTCGGAAGCCTAATTTAAGAGCCAATTCAAACATTAGTTGGATCTGGAAATGACTGCCATGGTCAGTGACAATATCTCTTGGGATACCGAACGGTGAGATAATCTAATTGAAGAGGAACAATGCCGCTATTGCAATATCATTTTTATAAGTGTGCATGGCCTCATTCCACTTCGTAAAGTAGTCTATGACCACTATAATGTACTTTTGATTCATTGCTGAAGGAAAATTAAAAGTAGTAAAGTCAATACCCCACTTTGTAAAAGGACAGATAGTGATATCAGGCAAAAGAGGAGTTGGATGTGTGTGCATCTTCCGAGTATAGACTTGACAAGGGTGGCAAAATTTGACCACTTCAATACAATCTTTGAAAAGCAAAGGCCAAAAGTAGCCAGCACACAAGATTTTCTGGGCTATAGCAAGCCCTGAAAGATGACCACCACAAGCTCCACTATGGCAATAATTAAGCACATACTCTGCTTCCTCTAAGGTTAAACAATGCCTAAGGATTGAATCAACCCCTCAATGATATAATGTATCATCAATGATGACATAGTTCTTAGCCAGGTGACATAATTTTCGATGTTCATCGTTGGAGGTAGTAGGAGGGAACTTCGAAGTCTGGAGATAGATTATGATATCTCCATACCAGGGATCTTGTGAAGAGATGAGGAATAGATGTTCGTCGAGAAAACTTTCCTCATAAATAGTATCTTCTCCACAAGGCAGCTCGGAAATTAATTTCGAAAAAAGCAATGATTTCTTAGACTTGGCTGACAAGAACTTGTGATCAAATTATTGTAAAATAAAAATCCATCGATTGTATTTGCCCCCAATCACTCACCTACTGAGGACAAATTGGAAATGATTGACTGCCTCTAAGACAAATGTTTTGCATGGCAGAATATAATGGCGAAGCCGCTGGACAACATGGACGGCTGCCAAGGCTAACTTCTTAACCGAAGAATAGCATAGTTCAAGGCCTACCAAGCCTCGACTCAAGTAGTAAATGAAATGCTCTGTGAGAGCATCCTCTTCCTGAACCAGAACCATTCCTATGGTTGATTCTATAGCTGCAAGATATAAAATGAAATCTCTACCATAATCTGGTGGACTCAAAAGTGGGGAAGAGATCAACACCTGCTTAGATCATTGTGCAAAGTCATCCCATAAAAATGGAACTCCTTTCTTGAGCAAATACATAAACCCTTTAGTTATCTCAGCATAGTTTGCTATAAACCGTCTCAAGAAATTTTCCTTCTGTTGAAGACTTTGAAGTTATCGAATAGAATACGGGGGAGGCAACTGAACTATTGCCTCCACCTTGAAGGGATCAACTTGAATCCCTTCAATTGACACAATGAACCCTAACAATAGACCAGATGTAACCACGAAAATGCATTTATTTGGATTCAACTAGACCTTGTAAAAATGACATCTTTCAAAAACCATCCAAAGGTAACCAAGATGATCGATTCTCTTTCAAGAACAAGCAGCTAAATCATCCAAGTAGGCTTCGATGACATCCTTGATGTCATGGAAAGTGTGTGACATGGTCAGCTGAAACGTCGCTCCAACATTTTTAAGACCAAAAGGCATATTTTTGTGTGCAAATGTACCCCAGGGATATATGAAAGCTATCTTATGGTGATCTTCTGGATGGAGAGATATCTGATTATAACCAAAGAATCCATCCATGAAGGAAAAGAACTCATTACTATCACATTCATCAACTATTTGATCAATAAACGGTGTGGGGTAATTATCTTTTAGACAAGATTTGTTCAAATCCCCAAAGTCAATGCATACACGGATCGTTCCTTATTTTTTATCAACCGGGACTGGATTAGAAACCCAATCCATTAGAGGAATGGGGCATATGAAACCCACCTTGAGCAACTTTTCTACTTCAGCTTTAATAGCTGCTACTTTCCTAGGATTGAATGGCCAAAGCTTTTGATGGATCGGCTTAGCGTTTTCATACGTCTTGTGTTATAAAATTATATATTATAGAGAAATGGAACACATAAAATATTGCA
This sequence comes from Pinus taeda, assembly GCA_000404065.3. NCBI lineage: Eukaryota > Viridiplantae > Streptophyta > Pinopsida > Pinales > Pinaceae > Pinus > Pinus taeda. Next base: position 35,519 of record APFE030878387.1, read on the forward strand.
GAAATATAAACATAGAAAATGCATAAAACAAGAGAGACATAGATATATGTGGTTCACTCAGTTTGGCCTATGTCCACGGAGAAACAACAAGTCCTTCTTTTTATATTATCCAACAAACTAAAGAGATACAACCTACAACAGATCCGCTATAACTCCCTCTTCGGTCTCAATCTCCTTTCTCTTCCTCAATTAGAATACAAATCTACATAGACACAATACAATTCCCTCATATATATCGATGGGTTGCCTTCTAGGGCAAAAAACCCTAAATTAAACATAACTCCTACCATCAAATCTCCACCTGATGAATGGCCTAGAATGACTACAAAATTACAACATTTTACAAGGCAATTTTACATCTATTCTTAGCTTTGGGGGTGCTGCCCCCAATCCCCTCGTTAGGGGACCGCTAGCCCCTAGACCCCCCAGTCGGGGGGGATTAGCCCCCCCGGACCCCCGGGGGGAGGAAAAGTACCCCCCGCACCCCCCACGTGGAGGGGTGTACAATCTTCCTGTGGTTTACATCCGACTGAAACCTTTGAATACAAAAGATAATCAAGCTCCACACCTAACATCTTGATCTCATGTTGAACGACGGATGGGCCAATACCAACCATTTCTTCACAAGACCAAGCAAATACATCCCGAAACTCTTTAAAAAGGTCAGTGTAAATTTTAATTTCTTCAAGGGAACATTCAGCTCTGATGAATACATTTTCTACGATCTTAGGGTTCCTAGAGATGTTTATCAGTACGGTTTTTGAAATGACCGACATGTTATCTTTGGCACGAATGTGTGTTGGAGCCAAAGGGTTTGAAACCGTACAAACATCGCTAGTAAGCAGATTGGAGAACTTGGACTCGACTTCTCGCAATGGTGGAAGAAAATATGAACGATGGTGTAAGTCCTCCCAATGTCGATCTACACCCATCATTGCTTCTAAGTTTGCTTCCTCATATGGTAAAATTGTATCTCTTAGATGGTAAAACTGTATCTGAGCAATCAATAGCAGAATTAGAGTCAAGGGTTCAAGCTGGGGCCACATCACCATCTAACTCTTCCTTTCAAAAAGGAGTAGGATGGTCATTTGTAGAGTTAACAATACACTGATATCTAAGCTCTGTTGTAGACATAGGGAATTCCAATCCACCAACTTGTCCTTCATCTAATGTGGTTGTAGGTGAAGGCAAGGTCCAAGGGTTCGAAAAGTAATGGGTCTGGAAGAACTCTTCTCGTGAAGATTCTTTGGAAGATTAAATGACATTGATTCTAGCTATAGGAGTGGGAAGATCAAATGTACCCATCAATGAATAATACATCCCAACTCCTAGATTCTCGATAGGTTGATGGGGGTTATCCGCCAATGGAATAGTAGAATCCGAATTTGCACGAGGGTCAACTAGAGAATAATCCAATTGATCAATCTTAACAATTTTCCCCTCATGAGGAAAACAAAGGACTCGAAATAGAGTCGAAAAAATGGCATCCATTTCATAAATCCAATTTATTCCTAAGAAGAGATTGTAATCTAGGTTGGCATCAATGATTTCCACTTCAATATTAACAACCTTTCCTCCAACAAATATAGGAAAAGTTGGGATAATCTCGTGTGGCCTATGATAATTACCGTCAAATGCTATCAAGAGTGTGGATGAAGGAACGGCCGAAGGTGATCCAATGGCCTTCCAACCTGACATCGACATGACGCACGTGGAAGCTCCCTCATCTATAACTGTTCGAAAAATGTTGGTTTTCTGATAAGTAGACTTTATTTGAAAATCCATATGATGAGGGAGTCTCTTTTTGACATTGACCATGTCAAGAGTGAGCACTAAAGAATTGTTTGGGTCAACTGCCCCTATCGCTGAAAGTGAAGCACTTAGTTAAGATGGACACGGCTGGAGTACCTCTAAAGCAGACATAGTGCATGGACTTTGAGCCAGATCCTCCACAATGGAGTAGTTTTAGGCTACCCTAGCATTAGGGTTGATAGTCACGCATTTGGTGGAACCTTCCGATATCAAAGGTACAGACTTAATAGAGGGTCACTCAGTATGAAGTGGATCCATAGTTCCACGAAGAGATTTATCCTTGGATGTTTCAACTTCACCATAATCACATGACCGTGTGGCCACATTGATGTGAGAACCCATCATGAAAACATTTGAGGAATTGTCCCCCTCCTGGTTGCCCCCTGCAGAGGTACCAGGGCTTGAATTTGCGCCAGCAAGTAATTGCTTCCCTTGGGGGAAATGGTTAGTTAAGACATCTTGGGAGCTAGAAGACCCTTGCTGCACTAACAAGTGCTGACCATCTTGAATTTTTGCGTAGAGATGAATCAAATGGTCTCCACTACATAACTTGCATGGAAACTTAACTTTCTTCTTAGTCTCTTTTCCACCCTCACCAGCATTATTGTCGATCTTATTCGCATTACCCTTCCCATCTTGATTCTTCCTTTTACCTTGTTGTTTCTTCTTCTCATAAAAATTTTGATTTCCTTCGGTATTAGAAGCCTGAATGATGTTTACAGAAGAAGGTTGAGAAGGTGGAGTAGTAGACGGTGCAGCCTAATTAGAAGAAGCAGTTTGCGTAGACAACTGCTGCAATTGGCTTAGAAGGTTCACCGCATTCGCATCAATCGATCCAATAATACTGTCAGCATGCGGACTTGGCTTCGGTTTGGCTATATCAATCGTGGATCTAGGAGCAGTAGGCAAGATTTTTTGAAGAATCCTAGACCAAGAATATATCAGTTCTAACTACCGGGCGTGAAAGATAGCCTGCTCTTCGGAATAAACTCCGAACATAGAAACATCCTTGGAGATCTTGGGTTGTAATGATTTTAAAAACCATTTGAGATGGAATTCAAGTGGAATATCTGCTTTTATGAGCCTCTTTCTCCACCTCCATTCCTGAATATGATTAGAAATTTGAGTAGCCGTGTCTTGATGAAAATTGGCCAGAAGTTCAGTTCCTGCTTCGTAATGGACGGGAAACTGAAAATGGTTTAAGAAAATGTTAGCCAAATTGGCGAAAGATGTAAAGGTGCCCCTTGGAAACTCTATATACCTCTTAGCCACATTTCTAGTTAAGGTGCGTTGAAATAGTCTCAACCTAATCGAATCATCGATGAGGGAGTTCAATGAGCACCATAAATGGAATGTGGTTACATGGTCAACTAGGTCTTCCCCACTCTTCTCTTTGAAGTTTGGGATATCCGATGGAAGTTTCGTTGGGACCGAAGGCCAAGCTGGATTGTATCTAATTGGATAATTCGTTAACTTAGTCAAGTCTAGCAGACTGAGTGTGGCTAGAAAAGGAAGTCTCAGAGGACCTTGGGGATTCCACCCAGATTGGGAGGGGTTCACAAAATTCTGAAAAGAATGACTTGGATTTTTAAAGGCACCAAGTTGCCCGAAGTAACGAGTAGAACCTGCTGAACTAAAAGGTGACCCTTGTGGTCTAGAAAAATTTGGAGTTTGACCAACTCCAGCCAAAACACCTCCATAACCGGCAAAGTTTCCCCCTAATGAACTATTATACGGAGTGGACAACCATTGGTAAGGGTTCCAAGCACTAGCTAAGGGTGTAAAATTTCAAAATGAATTGATCAGGGAGTACAACACATTCCCTTGTTGGCTTAAAAATGGATTCCCAGTCCTAATCCCATTAATCGGAGGGTTAGTCCAACTCTGAAAAGGATTAGTACCTTGACTTGTGAAATGAAAAAGCATAGACCCCACTGTCGGATTGGAATGTGGTATATGACCACTTCCAAAAGGAAAACCCTGAAAATATGTCGATCCACTCATCATCGACTTGGAGGTAGTTAATGGTACACTTAATAGAACTGAAGGAATACTTTGAGAGGGAATTTCAAAAGGGAAGAATTCAAAACTAGATGCATGTGCTTGGGAACTTCCACTCGTCGATAGAATGGAAGTAGACCCAAACAAGGTTGTGCTAGCAATAGATCCAAATAATGATGTAGAAGGGATGGAAATAGTTCCTCCCCCTTGTACTGATATAGGAGTTTGCATACTCATACCACTTGTGGTGGATGCCATGCTTCTAGCAGTGGTCATTGAAGGGATGTTTCTATGTGGACTTGGGCTTGAAGGCCCATGTGTCAGAGTTCCAACGTATAACAATATGTCCGGATGATCAGAAGGGAGAGGAGAATTCAGAGTAGCAACCGACTTTGAGAGCTCTTCTACCTCAATATTATCTTCCGCCTGGAAGAGTACCTGAGAAAGAACTGGTGTGTTCCTCTCTAACTCTTAGGTAGTACCAAGTCTACCTTTACATTGATGCCCCCAAGCAGAGGATCAATCTCTAATGCGCCAGCTACCACTTCTTGAAAGCCATTGGCAGAATCGCTCCTACGCCTTCTAGGAGAAGGATCTAGACTCGCAGGTGAAATCCCATGAAGTCTATGGGACCGTTTAAGTGATTGGTCAGCCACTTTGAATTATTTAATAAGATCTACTTAAAGACTCAAGAAATTTGAAAGCTAGGCCAATTAGGAGCATAGAACACACACTAAGAATGTCCCTAAAGAATTCAGCAGTCAAACAACTTCCAAGTATTTCTGCTCTGGGTGATTAGGATCGGACACCAAAATACAAGAAAGTGAATAATAAGGGTCTTCTGAAAATATACTGGGGTAATTACACCCCAGGTCTACTAGTAAAGGTATCAAAGGAAGTTACGCTGACCTCCAAACAATAGCCTTTGCCGGTGCAAGCCCCTAAGCTTTGCAACGATGCCCTCCAGAAGTACCATTGAAAGTGATGCAATGTCGACCTCAGGTGCCACAGGATTCCCCTCCATAGCCACCTGTGTAGATCCCTAGGATAGGCAACTAAAGATACCAACTCATGTCAGAAGCCGGGTGGAACAGTCGTGAGGTAAGATCTGACAAGTAAGAGAGGGGGTATCTCTCATCCTTATCTTCAAAAACCCTCATGCTTAACACACAATCATGGAGCTTTCCCGGTCTCCCTAACGCTATTGGATTTTCACTCTTTATTCAGACTTCTATGTTTGACAATTTAGAATGACCTTGGAGAGTTTACTTTCCTCTCAACTAATCCAAGGCTCTAAATAACCTAAAACTTGTTGGTGTACTTATTGACAATATAACAAGTTCTATTTTATTTTATTAGTGCTTGATTTTAAGTGGTTGTTCTTTTAAGTCAAAGGGACAATACGGAAGTGAAATTGATGGTGTTCATTAATGCAAAAGAAATTAATGAAAAACTAACTTATATGCAATGCACTTGTTTGTTCTTCAATCAAAAGCAACTTCTACTTGGGTTCTAAGAAACTTTTATTAAAGAAAAAGCTTTTTTCCTTTTATTTTCTTGTAATGGACTTCACACTCACAAAAACTAAAAAGCTATTGATGCGCTAATGATGTGAAACTACCCTAATGCAAAGTGTACATGATGATAAAAAAATTGTAGCTTACTCTAAAAAGAAAATGAAAGTAATTTGTTTTATAATCCAACTTAAGTGTTTTGAAATGAATAAGAATTTTGAACACAAAATCTTTCCCAAAACAAGAAGGACTAAACACAAATATCCCAAATCACTCTCAAAAACCAAAGAAACCAAACACAAATTTGGAAAAGAAAGCAGAAACAATGTTTTTGAAGGACTTTTCTTTTTTCAAAAAAGCAATAAAATTAGCTTTTCAAAAGTACTCAAAATGCTACCAAAGACTCGACGACCGAAAGCAAATCACAAGGAAACATTGCATGTTGTCAATTCAACACGAATGAAAACTTAACAAAATAGATGTTTCAAGATACACTAAACAATCCAAAAGTAGCAAAAAGAGGTTTAAGATACTGATCAAGAAATCAGGAAAAGCACGCTTTCAAACTTGTCAATAAAAACTTTTGAAAAGAAAGAAGAAGTGAATGGCCACAAAATTAATGGGAAGCAAAAGAAGCAAACCATAAAAGTGAAGTTTGACACAAAGATTGCAAGCAATCTTCTGTTATGAAAAACCAGAACAATCGAGAGCCTCTACAAGAAGCCTTGTGTGTTCAAAGACAAATGATAACACTCACTGTAAAGCAAACCAAGACCAAAAACTCTTTAATGTAGGAGAGAACTCGAAATAGTAGGCTCACTGGAAAACTAAAATCTGAAAACAGAAATTGACCACTCAGGAAGCACACAAGCTAAGAAACAAATATTTCTAGATAAAAAGACTTGAAAAAATCATGCAAAACAAATGTATACACGACTGTGTCTCTACACAAGTGCGTGTACACATGTGTCAGTCAAAAGAAAGCCACGTATACGCAGTTTCAGTTCAGAGAAACTAGCGTGTATACGCTTCTGTAACTCGACAAAGGTGCGTATATAAAGGTTTACAAGAAAAAACAAAAAATCAGGTCTAATGACAAGGATCAAACTTGAAGTTTGAGTTCCTACAGAAGAAGACACTACAATCACAGCAAGAAAACTGAAAGCTGAGCTCTAATTGGCACTGAATAACCCAAACTAGGAACAACAAGATTGTTTTCCCCAGCAGAGTCACCAATTCTATTAAGGGATAAAGTCCCCTAGGGCTTTGGGTCAGAACCGTAGCAGAGTAGGAGTAATTTGCATCAAGAAACAAGCAGATGACTTAGGAAAAATGCTTAAACAAGCAAACTATGCAAGGATGTACATACCTAGGGGTCCTTCGTTCAAGTAGTTCCAGCCAGGGTTCAAACCCTCTACAACTCCTCACGATCTTTGAACCTGAAAAACAACAAATTCAAAAACGCACATCAGCATACAGATAAAGCATTATAGTGAAATAAAATTTATAACATATAAGTAGATGGTTAGTTATACATTGAAATAGTCATACATACATAAATCATAACAACAACATCAGATGCATGAACAAAGTTGATATCAGGAACAAGACATTGTTTCTTTTATTGTAGATAACTATAATAAAAACATAGAAAGAGTTCACCTCAGTCTTCCTCTTCCAGCTCCAACCGGAACCGTCCTCCAAGTCCATCCAGTCTCGGTCTTCAAAAGGCTCCTTCCATAGCCAACACAAGGATATCTCCCATAAGTGAAAGGATATCAACTCTCAAGGAAACAAGGGTTTCCTGAACTTGGGGAAGTGCTTGAAGCACAGGGATCTTCAAACTTTATGAGGGGATAATCTAAGTAGAGTAATTATCTATTTTCTCTCCTCCTTAAGGCCTTCCCACTTTTTATAATTCTCCCAAAGTAGTTTTTTAGTTGGGAAACAGTAGGGAACAGTTGGGCCACAGGCACTAATAGGTAATAAATAGGTAAAACCCATGATCTCCACCCATAATTAAGGAAATTTAATTTTTTAAGTGTTTTAAGACATATACGCTAGCTGGGTATATACTGATCCATGTGTACACATGTTTAATACAAGGCAAAGTTGCGTACAGGGAGTAAAACACTGTTTTTTAAATATTTGGACCAATTCTAGAAGGAGGGGTTGCCCTAGGCCATAAACCAAGCATCACAAATACATAAGGTGATATTTGGAGCTATAACAATGCTGCCTTGGGAGAAGCACTGAATGCATGCAAGTCAGTTTTGCTTGCTCCCGGAGGGAACCGGTCAACTCAGCTACACATGCAAGAGACTGCTCGATTGTTGTGAGAAAATGCACATTTATGGCTGGGAGCTGGGTTGGATGCCCAGGAGATTTACACAATTTCTGGGCAGAGCATTTGACTGCTGCCTAGATTTGTAGAAATTCTAGCCTAAACAACCCTTCTAGGAAAAATTGCACAATTTTCACTATGAGTGTTGACTGCCAGAATTGTGAAATTTTGGAGCCTAGTAGGCTACCAGTTAGGAATTGGCAATTTCTGGATGGAAGGCTGGTTTCCCTCCAAAGTTATGCAATTTCTTGGGGGAGCTTCTCAGCGTACAGCTGGACCAAGTTCAGGTGATCAACCTGTGAGGGGAATGCATCAATCTATGATCGACAGGCTGCCTTTGTGTAAGAAAAACACTGAATCTTGTGAACTTGACAAAGCAAGACAAGCTGCTATGAAAAGTTTGTTGGGAGGCTCCAAAACGAAGTTAAGGAAAAATTTTGGAGGGTGGTTGTAGCCACTACAATAGGTTCTGATGAGTTGACTAAAAATTTGGTTGATTATGACATTCTAGGATTTCGAATGTTTAGTGCAGATGACATTATTCTTGATGTGGAAAATTGTATTGAAGCATTAGTTTAGGATGAAGCTAATCTTACACCTTTTATTTAATCAAAAGGTAAATATTTTTCATGTCAACATATTTATCATAAGGATTGGACTAATTTGGCTTAGAAATCAACATTCTTGGAATGGTGGAAACTCTTTTACTAGGTCTTTGTAGAAGCCTCCATCAAGGTCATAATTTTAAACCAATAGTAATTACCATAGTGGATTGTGGTTGGAATAATGAATGGTTATAGTAGCATTAAATAGATTTTTGAAGATTTATTATAAATGTATGTCATTGATTGTACAATAATATTGTTCTCTTGTTTCATGTTATTGATTCATCATAGTGGTTGATTGAGGTTCAATAAGAAGTATCAACTGACTAAGTCTCAACTCGAGATGTGGTTTGTGTTTGTATGATTTTAGTTGTATTATCTTATGGGTTATTGTATTTCTTCCTTAGTTGTTTAAAAATGTGGGAAACCATTGACTGGGGCTATTCATGGTTTATTGAGTAAACCAACTTGATATGTCTAGTTATTTGACTAACTAAAACTTATTGTTTGGACTAACTAAATTGAGTTATTTGTGGATTGTCTGGATATGTAAGTATTATTTCTTGTCGCAGTGGGTACCTATTTGATGATTTCTTTACAAAATCCTATTTGACAAACATAAAATAATTATTGTTGATGCATTGTTGTATCAATTGGCGTCAAGTTTTCTTGCTTCTCTAAATTGACTAGTCAACTATGGCTATGATATATACATGTTTAGCCAATGGAATGGAATTATTTGACAACAATTGGACAAAATTATTATTATTTCATTGAGACAACACTTGTTAATACTTCCTTTGGAGAATACTATCATAACAAGATCATCCATAATGATGGATACTTACAAAGGTGGTAGTGTTTCTTAGTATACCTAGTTGGATCAATTTTCTTTGGTGATCAACATTCATCATTCATATGAAATTAAGGGGAAAATCACATAGTTTGATTTTTCCCTTCTCGTTGAGTTTATGAGGGGGTGTTGGAGTCGACACTTCTTATGTAAAGTCACATTGTCCAAATATGGAGTTGACCATTATAGTGATTTCATCAATCTATTAGATATCGAGTTGACTATGTCCACATTAACATATTCTATATCCACCTTTAATTGAAAGTTATGACCGTGTGCACCCATAAATTGATGGTTTGGTCACCTACACAAACTTATATATCGAAAATATCTTATATCAGTCTATCATCACCAACTTATTGAAATTTTCTCATTATGCTTAAGTGCTAATGGTGTTTTTTTAACACTACCACTACTCTTAGATTCTTTTTTATTCACTTCTATTTTTTCTACCTATTCCAACATTTCCATAGTATTCATAGTGTTCAAGATGTTTTGAATGTTTGAAGCACTTATCTTGGTTCATTATCAAGATAATAAGTCTAAAATATAAATAAATATCTAATACTGATTTCATAATATATTAAAAGAGAATGTAATTTCTCCTTGATTCAACCTCATGATTCACTTATATATATAAATGGATGATATCATGTGTAATGATCATTCCCAATTTTATATTAATGAAAAAAGACTTTGAACTATACAAAATAAAAATGAAATATATGAAAAAACTAACCCTTAAATAATAATGGTAATAATTTAAAAGTTTTAGACACCAAATTTATGTATGATATCCCCATGATGTAATGCATGGAAATGTACATGTCTTACCCATATAGATTTGGATCCATAATCTTTTAGGAGAAAAAGCATATTATAAACCATTAAATCTGCTCAAAATGAATATATAAATTTATAAAATAAACTAAAAAACATATAAAAATTTCCTTATATGTAATTATATTTAATAAGATTAATATTAGACAATCTCTAACCATTCTTATTTATTCTTATCAGAGAAGAGTTAGAAAGCACCATAAAGGAAACAACAGAACAAGGAAATATAAAAGGATTAAGAATCTATGGTGGTGATGTTCCCATCTTCCATCAACATTACGTCGATGATATATTCTAATGGGATTTCCTACAAAAATGGAAGTTGGAGTCGTAAAACAGCCTTTGGAAGGATTCATGGAGACCTCAGGTACATATAATAATATGGAAAAATCTCAAATTTATTTCTTTAATACTAACTTAGCAGTGGAGGGGAGCCTAGCTAGATTGTTGGGTTTTCAATGTAGTTCTCTTCTTGCTAAATATTTGGGGTTGCCTTTGGTAGAAAAATCATTTATAACTACTCAGAAGAAGGAATTAGTTAAGAAAATATCCCAAAAGCTTGATTGTTGGACCTTAAAAACTCTAAATTTTATTAGCATATTAGTCTTGTTAAAATTAGTCTTGCAAACCTTTCTAGTCAATCTTCTCTCTATGTTGGAAACAACCAAAGGAATCTTTAGACCCATCAAGATTATTCATAGATCCTTTCTCTAGGGATTTGACAAATAAGTTTTTTTGGAGTTGTACATGTCTTACCCATATAGATTTGTATCCATAATCTTTTAGGAGGAAAAACATATTCGTAACCATTAAATCAACTCGAAATGAATATATAAAATTTATAAACTAAACTAAAAAAACATATAGAAATAAAAAATCCTTACATCTAATAAAATTAATATTATATCCTCTCTCACCATTGTTCTTTATTCTTGTTGTAGATTTTCTTGTAGATTCAACAACTCATGTAATGTACTAAAACACAAGATAAGAATCTACTCTACTCTTTACAGTTGAAGCTCCTAAATATCGATGAAAACAGTAATCGACAAGAGGAAGATAATCAATGGCACATAACACAATATTTATTTGGAGAAAGCCACAACTCAATTTCCCTACTATCTATATTGCATTAATCATAAATAAGAGTGAAAATATAAAGCTTATTCTATCTAGAACAATTCCTACACAAGTATGATCAACTCTCTGCCCACAAGCTAGCTCAAGAAAAACCTTAGCCTATTCTATTGCTCTCCAATCCCCTATCTCCTTGTACCATTCCTGGTCAAAGAATCTCAATGAATACAATACGCTCTAATCAACCTTGAGCTCAACCTACACAAGTATTTCCTATTCTCTACCTAATGACTTCCTTTGGCTAATACTTAGCCAAATTCTTAGCCTTAAATATTCTCATTTCTTTCCCAATTCCTAGAGGAATTAACCTTTATTTAATGAGGAAATCCTTCTTCCATAACTGTGCAATCCAAACTTACATCCTCAAATGATTGCATGCACCATCTATACAACTTGGAAAATTATACAACTGATGTAAATTGTCCTTGCACTCTAGTCTCAACTAGGTCTTCCTCTGAACTGACATACATGGGTTATTTATTAGTGAATCTTCAGTTAGCTAGTGTGCCATTAAGGATGCACTAGTGCACCAAATCACTACTATACCTCTACTATTTCCTCCAACAGTTAGAACTAGCTTAATTGACTATAAATCAGTTAGCCTGAGTAATATAATTACAACTCCAACAAACTTAATCTGGACCCCTAAAATTAGGGATCACACTTACATGACTCCAGATAGACTTCCAACTTGAATTTCCTAAGCTAACTAAGTCAACGTAACATAGTTAACTATTACAAGTTGCTATGAGAAAATACTTACATTTTAATTCACAATTTAATTCAAGGACAAATTAAGTTGGAATTTCTGGATTCTATTTTTAACATTACTTATTGTTATTTTCAACACTCCCTCTCAACAAGAAAGTAATTCAACTCGATCGCGATCCTGAACCTTTGGAATGCTCTACATGAAACACTTCTCTCTAGTGTTGTTGCTACAACAACTCAAGAAACAAAAAAAATCCAACCTAAATCAGTATGATGCATCTGTCATCAAAGTTTGACTTTTATTACCTCTGTCAACTGAAAACTCTACGCTTCTGCTAACTCTACCTTTCTACACTATTTTCAACCCTGTAGAGTCTCCAAAATGTATTCAAAATATCATCCACTTTCACCTTTATCACCACCATTTCACTCACATGTCACAACTCCATGACCATATAACCTTTCATTAGCCTCCATTTTCATAATTATATAGGTTACCTTTGTGTTTTCCAAAAGTTAATGATTTCTAGTGTTATAAGTGAATTAAATGGTTAAAATTTAGAAAAATGACATATACTTGCTAATACTTAAAATTGGCTTGAATTTCATGACATGTGTAGGTCATTTGGAAGCTTCCAAGGCACCCTTATGTGGCCTCCAATACTCAAATTCGAATTATCTTCAAGAGATGGAAGAAGATCTGGATAAAGGTCAAAGAGGATATGTGTCTCATCATTACCTATTTGAGCTGTAGCTCTATGAGATTTTCTAGGGATCTAGGGAGAGAATAATGGATCTCCTTTAATGAGGTAGCTTCTTATGTTTTTGTATAAATAGGAGATCCTTCTCCTTTGAAAGGCATGTGTAAAGTTGGGGAAATGCTCATGTTTTGAATATAGAATTTGGATTTGGCACCATGCTCATGAATGATGTTCACCTTGATTTGGTTATGCTTGCATTTAGAGCCTCTCAACTTGCCATCTCTCATGCTTTTGGATTGGCCATCTATAATGTGTGAGATTTACTGTTTTTCATAGATTAAGATTTATTTCTTTCATAGGTTAAGATTTATTGCTTTCATATCTTTTCGTGTGTGAGAGGTTAAGAGTGATTGCTTTTATTTGCTTTCATATCTTTTCCTGTGTGAGAGGTTAAGAGTGATTGCTTTTATTTGCTTTCTACCTAGAAGTTAAGAGTAATTGTTTTTATTTTCTTTCATATCTTTTCCTGTGTAAGAGGTTAAGAATGATTGTTTTTATTTTTCTTTCATATCTTTTTCTGTGTAAGAGGTTAAGAATGATTGTTTTTGCTTTCATTTCTAAAAAAGTGGTCTTCTTTTCAATTCTTGCAAAATTTAAAGATTAAGATTTCAATTCCGCGTGATGTATTATAATTGTACTATAATTTCTTTTGAGTTGATTGTTGAATTAGAATAGGTGAATTTGGTTTGTCATTATTTGGTTTCGTAGTTAAAATGGTCTAAATTGAAAGTTAATTTTAGCATATACAGTGCACGCATGCTTCGCAAGTTTTACAAAACCCCCGGGTTGAAAATTAAATGATATGTAATTAATTTGCCCCAACATTTTGGATCCGCTGCTGAGGAAGTGTGCATAGGAACTAGCTTTCAGACTCGAGTTCATATTTTCAGTTTTTGTTTTTCTAGATGCATGATTAAATCATGTAGATGCATGAATCATTTAGTTGCATATCATTTTTATAAAAAAAAAATATAAAAAATTTGATATTAACCATTTATGGACAAAGGATGTAGAATGAATATCAAACATTCTTTGGACCATAAGGACTACATTGAGGAATGGTATCGAAACGCGATTGTGCCACGACATTGATCCGTTCTTCAATAGATCTTTGCGGCAAATCTAAAGGTTAAAACATTTTTTCATGTCCTCATGCACAATCGAGTACATTTTACAAATTCAGATACGAACATTCTAGAAAGTATAATCTGTAAATAGCTCCATTAGAAACATTCATATACTTAAAAAAAAGATTACTAATAATCTTTCAAGTAGATTACTTAGGAAATAAAATCGAGCTTGATTGCATTTTTTTAAGTTTTTAGACTTTAAAATCTTTTAGAATTTTATTTATTTTCTTGCATTTTTTTCATTAACATCACAAATATTTTCAATAAAAAAATTCATGTTTTGATTCTAAAAAAAAATAATAAAAAATATAAAAATCATGTTAGAATTTTCAATAAAAAATAACATTAAAAAAAAAAAAAAAAACTTCATGTTTTTGAATAAGGAAAATGAAAATTTTGAAATCAATTCTCTTCTCTGTTTTTCATTCTCAAAAGGATTGAGAATTTAGGCTCTCATGTGACCTATAAAGAAAAAAAAATTACATTAGCTTAAAAATCAAAATCCAAAATTCATCATTTAAAAAATAAATAAATAAACTTAGATCTTGCTTTAAATTGTTGCATATCTATTCCATTTTGAGGAGCTGTAGAAACGACTCATTTCTACAGCTGAACCTGATTTAATTCTAGTGCATCCATCACGATCCTGGATCTTTCTGAAAGTGAACTCCTGGCTTTAAGGATCTCTTCTTCCCATGGCTTTAGAATAAAAAACACTGGATCTGTTCTCAAAGAAGCGATGAACGAGAGACATGCCTGCAAATAATATCCACTCTACCATAATCAAGAAGTGGAAAATTAATAATGCAAATAACAGATAAGGGTTTCTTCTTAGTTTTGGATAACGAAAGGATCTGATGGATGTGTTGCAACTGAATCTTGTTAATCATCAAAATAATGTAGGCACGCTCCATTCACAACCTATTTAGTGTTGGAAAGCAAAGTAAATCTACTTTTTCATGTCTCTAGTTGCTACCGTTGTGCAATTCACTTCCCAAAGATTCATTAATATCTTCAATACAATTCCTTTAAACTTTTGGCCTTGAATTCTTGAAGGACCACTCTGTTGTGACAAATCATTTACAAGATATTGTGGTCAATAATACTTGAGCAAGCTATTACTTGAGTCAATATTGACATCATCGTGACAATCAAATTCATTGCCAGGAATGGTACCTTCATTGGAATAGGCCATTCATGTAAGCTAATAGCCTCCATGTTCCACTAAGAATTCTCCCTTGTTTTGAGATCTTCATTCAACTCAACAACCCATTTTCCCTCATCTAGCTCTGTAAAAAACTGTAAAAATCATGCTTCACTCGCATCTACTGAAGCTTGAACTTTGGACAATTTCAGCCTAACATCTTCCAACTCCTTAATGTATTTTTTCCCAGTAGATGCAATCGAGCTTTATGCTTCAAAGCAACTTGAGATTTGTAGGAGAAGCAACATGCATTATTTAATTTCAAGACCCAGCAGTTACCTGAGCATTTGCCTCAAATGCGTAGCAAATTAAAACGTCAGATTTAAAACATGATTTCTAGCCAAATGAAAATGAATTTCAAAAAAATAAAATGTGGGTTTTTCTTAGAATGGGGTCAATTACAAAAATTTGGAACAATTTTCTCAAATTAGTAATAGATTGGGAGATATTAGAAGTTCTCTGGAACCTTACTTGGCAAATTGCATGACGAAAAAAAAGGTTTTTAATTAATGCACAGAGGCAGTTGCGGCCCTGGTCTGATCTCCCTGATCTATAGGAGGTAGATCTGCCATGAAGATGCTGAGAAATACCATATCAATTGTCAACTTGGTGCACTGGATAGAAGCATTTGAGCTATCACTCCTATGCAATTTTGAAAGATGCTGAGAAAGAAGTATCCTCAGTTTTACCTAGCAACATAATGTTACAAACAAAAGACTACAAATTATGGTGAGTTCCAGTATACCAGGCCTCGAGAAACGCAACACAGTCAGAAGAAGAGGCATCAATGGAGGCAGAAGAAGAAAGTGATATTTATATGGATGAAGGACTCTCACAGCTTCTGAACTTTGTGTTCTTTACAGTGCCCTCTATAACATTCAATTAAAAAATCTAGTATTTGGCTTTTGTTTGAGGACATCTTTTGTGGTTGTGATTATATATAAAAATCTGCCATGGAGTCTTTGAGATGAGCAGTTCCAGGTTCTACTCATTTAGTTTTTCGTTTTGTCATTGGAGTTGTGATACTTAATGGTAATTCTGTTGAATGGCTGCACCTATGGAGCTACAACAAATGATTTTGACGGTGCTCCTAGTCCTAGTTGGAGCTTGGATACAGGAGCCATTTCTTCTATTTCTTTGTTATTCATCTCCATAGTGGGAGGGTCGTTTTTGGCCTGCATCTTTACATTGATTTTCTTCGGTTGACACCAGAAAAATGGAATGGAGATACAACATCGAAGAGACAAAAAAAAAAGGAACGGAGTAGCATATGAATATATGCATATGTTAAATGTTTACTTTGTCACGTCTAGATCCTATAGACTCTCATAGAATATGATACCTCTAGACTCCCCTATTTCTATAATAAAATATAATTTTGGAGTAAAAAAAAAATATTGTTCTATTTGCTAATTTTTTTGGAAGAGGTATTGATCAATTTGAACATTGGACTAGTTATTTGTTCATAATAAAAATGCATAGTTGTGTTTACTTAACTATATGTTCAAGATTTTAGCTACAAAAACTGCACAATTCTATAGCTGAACCACAATTCTGGAGTTGAAAAACAATTTTGCAACTATGTATTTAACTCAATGATCTATTTGTCAACGATGCATTCTAATCAGAAAATCATGATCAAAATTTATTGGCTTTGTCTAATGATGATGTTTTCAAGCATAATTTAGGAAAGAAGAAGAACTATGAAGGCACTTTATCTACAAGATTGATTGATGAATTTTTGATTGAGGAAATTGTTTTCTTTTAGAAATTGGATTTATTATCACAATTGTGAAATTGGACTAACTATTTGAAATAAAAACACATCATGAACCTATCAATTATGCAAATTTTTTGTATGTACCTAGAGAAATTGATCACTTCTCTTTGAACACACTTACATTTGTTGCAATGTTAGTGCCATGTTTGTTTTCAGGTTGCAAGACAATCGAAGAATTGAAAGAAGCCAATTATGCATAATTGTTTTCTACGAGCAATTTCAAGATATATGAACCAATTGAATCCATTATCCATAAATGCCATCATTTTTCCTCTCCAAAATCATAAGCTATCCAAGAATTTTTGCTAAGCATCATCATCATCATTTTTCTTGCAAAGAGTCGCATGTATCCTTCACATTTTCCATAATTTCCATTCATTAACCCATTAATAGAGACATTCAGCTCACTTACACGCTGATTTACCATTTTGATTTCCGTTCACTTGTTTACCCTCTTGTCATTTTCCTTTCCATTAAATAAACCTTGATTCACTGCAAAATGTTTCATTCATAGTCCTTCCAAAATCATAATTTCATACTCGCGTTAGATGATGGAGGATTCATTAAGGCCTCCCTACTCACAAGTCTTGGCCTATTGACACCAGCACATTATCTAGGTTCAAGTCTAGAGTCCTTATTAGTACCTTGAGGCTTGTATGCATCAATGAAAAGTTCTCTCACTAACAATCATGGGAATACATCAATGTCCCTTGATTGTTGGATCTTGCAAGTGGCTTGACATCAACTCATATATTCCAATTTGCAAGATGTACTTATGTACCTTGGCACTCATTGACATTAATGGTGAGTTTTGCTCACATTGGTTAATGACATTCATCAATGGTCAGTAATCTAATGACTTCTCTTCATGCTCGAGAACAACACATTTATTTGCATGACTAGAATTGTACCATTGAGTTTTGTAGCAGGTGAAGACTATATCATTTCAGCATTTTGCAGGAGATACAATAGATTTAGCAGCAACAATAAAGAATCCACTTTCACCACCTCATCCACCATTTATGCAACTATGAAGTAGATGAAATTCTACATTCTATTCCATGATCTAGCAGCAGTTCCAACTTCTCTACATATGCACAGTTTTTCCACTTCCTAGGTAAGTAAAGGTATGTTCTTTTCTAGCTTTTAATCATAGAATTCCTTGAATATTGAAGTTATAATTTTTGGAAAATACTTCACCATATTTCCTTTCTCATTTGGAAAAAAAAAAAACGTAAACACTTTTAGTTTTGGGGGGGGGGCGGGGGACATCCATTTATTATCACATCCATATCACTTCATTCCATTTCACTTCATTTCATCCTAACATACCTGTCCTAATCATTTTGATTGCATCATGGTTCAAAAGTTATGTGATTTGTAAATAAATGCCTAAATCATGAGCATCTTATATGGCTGATTTATGCATTCTTAAACACGTTCAATGAATATTGGTGCAACAAAAAGAAACAAGGTGTTGAAACATAAGAACCAATACCAATTAAGATTTGGTTGTCACAAGAACCAACCAAACATGTTGCAATTCAATGTATGATAAGAAATACTTTTCAAAACGAAATAAAATTGTCAAATACTATCAAATGCAAAGTTTAGGGACATATGATATAAGCCAAGCTCATTCAAACGAAAATCATGATTAAGAAATGCAGTAGATTGCATGAGGACATGCAATAATGTCAGTTGGGGGGATGTAGAGTCTCGAAAATGTATTCAAAATATCATCCACTTTCACCTTTATCACCACCATTTCACTCACATGCCACAACTCCATGACCATATAGCCTTTCATTAGCCTCCATTTTCATAATTATATGGGTTACCTTTGTGTTTTCCAAAAGTTAATGATTTCTAGTATTATAAGTGAATTAAATGGTTAAAATTTAGAAAAATGAGATATACTTGCTAATACTTAAAAGTGGCTTGAGTTTCATGACATGTGTAGTTCATTTGGAAGCTTCCAAGGCACCCTTATGTGGCCTCCAATACTCAAGTTTGAATTATCTTGAAGATATGGAAGAAGATTTGGATAAAGTTCAAAGAGGATATGTGTCTTATCATTACCTATTTGAGTTGTAACTCTATGAGATTTTCTAGGGATCTAGGGAGAGAATAATGGACCTCCATTAATGAGGTAGATTCTTATGTTTTTGTATAAATAGCAGATCCTTCTCCTTTGAAAGGCATGTGTAAAGTTTGGGAAATGCTCATGTTTTGAATATAGAATTTGGATTTGGCACCATGCTCATGAGTGATGTTCACCTTGATTTGGTTATGCTTGTATTTGGAGCCTCTCAACTTGCCATCTCTCATGCTTTTGGGTTGGCCACCTATAATGTGTGAGATTTATTGTTTTTCATAGATTAAGATTTATTTCTTTCATAGGTTAAGATTTATTGCTTTCATATTTTTTCCTGTGTGAGAGGTTAAGAGTGATTGTTTTTATTTTCTTTCTACCTGGAGGTTAAGAGTGAATTTTTTAAATTTTCTTTCTACCTAGAAGTTAAGAGAAATTATTTTTATTTTGATTTCATATCTTTTCCTATGTAAGAGGTTAAGAATGATTGTTTTTGCTTTCATTTTTGAAAGAGTGGTGTGCTTTTCAATTCCTACAAGATTTAAAGATTAATATTTCAATTCCACGTGCTGTACTATAATTGTACTATAATTTCTCTTGATTTGATTTTTGAATTAGAATAGGTGAATTCGATTTGTCATTATTTGGTTTCATAGTTAGATTGATCTAAATTGAAAGTTAATTTATAGCATATATAGTGCACGCACGCCTGACAAGTTTTATGAAACCCTCGAGTTGACAATTAAATGGTAGGTAATTGATTTGCCTCAAAAAATCCTTCTCTGCGCTCTTTAGTATCTGACTTCTCTAGCCTCTATCACTATGATCTCTGACTGCATCAATCACCAAAGATTCCTCCTACTACTATGTATTTTGGGCTCCCATAGCAAGGTACGATCCATGAGATAAAACCTCTCAATGGACCCTACCCAATTTGAGTCCTCTTAGGACTATCACTTCACATCACCCCACCTCTCACTTGGAGGTGTGGCTGCATGTGATCCCTTTGCCTACTCGACAAGAAATTCCTCCCTTACTAGAGGTCTCTACATGTGTGGAAGCCTCCACTTGGTCTCCTCTCTGCTTCTCTAGTTGTGGCTGCTCCATAGCGTCTTGAATTTGCTTCTGACGCTTCTCTTGGGGCTGAATGTTGAGAGGTAATTCACTTTTCCTCTCAACCACCAAATCTCTAACTTTTTCCTTAGTACTCAAGGTTTTGCATGAATCTTGTACCTCAAGTGCATACAGGTTCTTGACTTGCACATCTGTTGTCATGAAATTTTCTGAAAGAAGAGCTGATTTTAAATCGATGATATATCCCTAATCCAAAATTTGATTTGTTTTTGAATTTGGGTATGTTTTTGTAAGGAACCCATACCTACTATTTGTTTTCAAAAAATTTCAACAAAAAAGTTCAAATCTTCTCTGTAAACTCACCGCCCAAATAATTCCTACTCCTCAATTTGCCAATATCAATGATCACAACTCCTTTTGTGTCACTAAGCATTGGCTCACTAATCTTCCCATTAGCAACCTTCTAGCTCCATTAAGAAGTCTATACATGGGGTCTTCTAGATCTTCTCTGAACTAGAGCTTAATAATTCTTCTCTTCTATATTTGATATGAATGGATAATGGCATCTACCCATGGTATTCATGGACCCATGGTATTCATCCACCCATGGAATTTACCCATGGTATTGTAAGTGGCATCCACCCATGGTATCATAAGTGGTATCCACCCATGGTATTCCTACACCTATGGTATTTTCCCATGGTATTGTGTGTGACATCTACCCATGGTATTGATTCACCCATGATATTGTATGTGACATCTACCCATGGTATTCATTCGCGAATGGTATTTAGCCACCCATGGAATTTACCCATGGTATTGTAACAAAAGAAGACTATAAGTAACAAGTCACATTTTGTAAAAGGACAAATTGTCCACCACAATGTAGCTTTTACGAAAAGTGACTTGTCACTGATAGTCTTTTTTTGTTACAATACCACAAGTAAATTCCATGGTTGGGTAAATACCATGGGAGAATGAATACCATGGGTTGATGTCACATACAATACCATGGGTGAATGAATACCATGGGTGGACGAATTGGATCTTGGGGGAGGGGGAAAGATCTGAAAAATTGCAATGTCAGAAAGAAAATGAGAGAAAACACAGTAAATAAAACCACAAAGAAACTTTTTATAAAAATGGAGAATAACTGTAAAATCTACATTGTGGTGGACAATCTGTCCTTTTACAAAATGTGACTTGTTACTTATAGTCTCTCTTTGTTACAACGCCACGGGTAAATTCCATGGGTGGGTGAATGAATACCATAGGTTGATGTCACATACAATACCATGGGAAAATACCATGGGTGAATGAATACCATGGGTGGATTCCACTTACAATACCACAAGTAAATTCCATGGGTGGATACCACTTACAATACCATGGGTAAATTCCATGGGTAGATGTCATTTTCCATTTGGATCATTCCTCCCTCCTTAAGAAGTAATGGTCCCCATTGTATGAATTTACCTCCTGAGAAGCCTGTGTTGGATATGAAGAGCCACTGAAGAGAAGGGTTTTATGTGGTTAACCCATAACCATGATGAACGAAGATCCGAGGATAGAGATACCTTGTAGTGCGTGTGACCAATTGCGATACTGACAGTGTGCAGTATAGCAAATGGACTTTGATGAAGTGTGCATTTGTGGATGACCCATAACCATGATGAATGAAGATCCGAGGATAGAGATACCCTGTAATGCTTGTGACCAACTATGATACTGACGGTGACCTATCAAATGGACTTCGATGAAATGTGGGTTTGTGGATGACCCATAACCACGAAAAATGAAGATCTAAGGATAGAGATACCTTGTAATACTTGTGACCAACTAGGATACTAACAGTGTGTGACCTAGCAAATGGACTTCGATGACAAGGATTTTGTGTGGTTGACCCATAACTGTGATGTTTATTGTTGATGAAGCAGCATGTGCTTACATAGCCTGGGGTGGGAAGGCACGTCTCCAAAGAACCCAAGTCATATGATGCTATGTTGAAACTAATAAATGTGAAGCGGGTGCCTACTAAAGCGGGGTGGGAGGGCACGTCTCCAAAGGGAACCTGCTCTGAATGTTGCTCCAGATTTAAAATGGACACAACTCGGTAAATATAACGCAGAATATTTAATATAACCTGATTTTGGAAACATAATGACCATTCTGCATCTTCCCATGTAATGAAAATCCTTATCTGGACACTCAAATGTTAGATTTTCGCTGCAATTGTTTTGCCGTCACAAAAGTTCTTAAAAAATAGTCGATTTTAAATCAACGATATCTCCCACATCTGAACTCTGATTCGACCCTTTTTTTTTTTTAATTGGGTGATTTTTCAAGAGTTGCTTAGATCTACAGTCATTGTTTTGAAATTTTTCACAAAAACTACAAAAAATTATTGGAGAGTCACCGTACATTAGTTGTTGTCAGAAAAAAATTCTACAACATAGCTGATTTTAAATCAACGATATCTCCCTTATTCAGACTCTGATTCAGCTAAAAAAAATTATTTTTTTTATTTTTATTTTTATATTATTTATTTATTGTTATTTATTTTCTAATTTTGGTATTTTTCACAAGGAATCCAGATCTGTTATTTTCTTTTGAAAATTTTTTGCCAAATGTTTCATATCTGATCTACAAACTCACCGCCCAAAAAACATTCCTGCAAAAAAAATGAAAAAGAAAAATTCTTCTTGCTTGGCCCGAGACAGTGCTCTATGGAGGTCGCAACACATGCCCGAAGTTTGTTGAATATTGCTACAAAAATTTGAAACTGAAATATGCATTAAACCCTCATTCCCATGGAATCATAACCTACTCTGATACCAGTAATCTAGATCTTGGAGGAAGGCCTCCAAGATCTAAAAAATTGAAATTGATCTTGGGGGGAGGCCCCCAAGATCTGAAAAAATGCAATGCTGGAAGGAAAAGGAGAGAACACATAGTAAATAAAACCACAAATTTTCTTTTTATTAAAATGGAGAATAACTATAAAAGCTACATTGTGGTGGATAGTCTGTCCTTTTACAAAATGTGACTTGTTACTTATAGTCTTTTTTTGTTACAATACCACTGGTAAATTCCATGGGTGGGTAAATACCATCGGAAAATGAATACCATGGGTTTATGTCACATACAATACCATGGGTGGATGCCACTTACAATACCATGGGTGGATGAATACCATGGGTATATTTCATTTTCCATTCATATCAATATTTTCTTCAGCTCTGATACCATGTATATTTTCTTGTAGATCAAATAGCTCATGTAATGTACTAAAACACAAGACAAGAATATACTCTAGTCTTTACAACAGAAGCTCATAAATATCGATGAAAACAGTAATTGACAAGAGGAAGATAATCAATGGCACATAACACAATACTTATTCGGGGAAAGCCACTGCTCAAAACCCCTACTATCTATATTGCATTAATCAGAAATCTGAGTGAAAATACAAGGCTTGTTCTCTCTAGAACAATTCTTGCACAAGTATGATAAACTCTCTACTAACAAGCTAGCTCAAGCCAAACCTTAGCCTATTCTACTTCTCTCTAAGCCCCTATTTCCTTGTGCCATTCCTAGTCAAATAATCTAGATGAATACAATATGCTCTTCTCAACCTTGAGCTCAACCTGCACAAGTATTTCCTATCCTCTACCTGATGACTTCCTTTGGTCAATACTTAGCCAAATTTCTAGCCTTCAAGCTTTTGATTCCCTACAAAATTCCTAGAGGAATTAGACTCGAAATCGTTCTTCCATAACTACTTTGTTGCCTTATTGGGGCCTAACCCAGGTTTAGAGTTAAGTTAGCCAAAAAAATCCCAATACTATTGGCCCTTTTGGCAATAGTCTGTGGAGCATGGACTGAGGTCTCACCCGAAGTAGTATGGGATAGTGCTAGAACTAGGTTTCCACACCTTGGAGATGTTTGATGTGTTCAACTGGTTCGCGGGTTGACCCTGCATGTAGGTTGGTTCGCGCACTTTCCCGTACCTCATAGCTTGATATACTGCCTTCGCGCAGCCCTACCCAGGGGCTGAACGTTGTGCTCTGCGTTATTAACCAAGACCTTACTAGTATTCCATGTTAGTTGATTATCTTAGCCTACTTGTGTGCTTTAAGTTATACTTAACAACATAAACCATTCATATAGGTGCATGTAGTAAATAACAGTACATTTGCAAATTATATCAAACATTCATTAACCCAAGAATAGATGCACAAAATTATGGTAAAACTTCTCTTTATTAATTTCTTCCTTTGTTACAGACTCGACTCGCCCTGCACACTAAGTTGTAGGGGTTTGCTCACTCAGTTGCGGACTATTAGGCCTCTGTGCACTCATCTGCAGAGCCTTCTCCTACTCTATGACCCAAAGACACACTTCAACTTATGGCTCAGTCACTTAGACTCTTTTCCTACTCCTTTTCTATCTCTTTTACACTTAGGGCCTCACTCTATTTATACAATCCCAAGGTCCGCGGACCATGGGTAGGTCTATTCAGCTGACATTACATTAAAAAAATAGGGTGGACAACCCTATGACTCTATCATACTTTCACGCCCTACGCCTATAATTCGCAGAGCTTTACAACAAGATTTAGTCAAAACTTGGGCTTTGAGCCCCAAAACATGCATTGGGGGGATTCCATGCCCAACAAACCCCTAAGAAAAACATCGTGACTTGCCCTCGAGTCACTCTATTGGTGCGACGATCTTTACGCAGAGTCCCTCCAACTGTTCGCAAACTACGCGGAGGTCAGCAGTACACTAAGTTGTTGCTTACTGGATTTGTTGCATACATTATGCCGAGACCTCTGTTTCGGGAGTGCTTCTCTGCATCAATGTGTGCATCCCCTGTATGTGTGTGAGCTTGCCTTCAATGTCTACCATGATGGTGAAGGCCTCATCGATCCAAGGCTGGACGCGTGCTTTTAGGATTTCTTCCTTATGTCGTGTCGCGTCTAACCACTCCTTCAGTGCTTTAGCCCGCTGCATTTGCGTAAGCCTCTGGGTGAGGACCACCGTCTCCACAGTTCCTCAGACATTGTCATACTATTGTTGGAGTTCTTGTGCCTTTTTCTCTAAGCACTGGATGTTGGGGTCCTCCTACAAAGTTGTGAGGACCTCAAGTGATTCTTCCAACATACTAGTGCAGTCTTGCACTGCACCTCTGATTTCCTCCAATCCTACTATGATAGTGCTAGAGCATTATTCTCTGACTTCTGGGGGAGTGGATGGCTTCGACATTAACTGTAGCTCAATGGTTTGAAGGTTCAGCTCAGCTAAACCTTTGTCATTTCCTCCCTGGCCTCACGAACCCCTACTGCTAACTTGTGGATCTATGCCTCCGTTGGTATATCCACTGGGATGGCTAGCTCCGAGATACTTTGGCAAGCGTCATCTATCACCTATACCAGTTGTTGATTTTGGGACACCAATTAGTCGCGCTGCAAGCTTAGTTGTTCCATATTTATTTTCTGCTCACTGAGGACTTGGAGCACGCGACTCTCCCTAGCTCGCAACTCTGCAGTTATCCCATCCTACAACACATATAATGTCTCACATGGAAGGGTAGCTAGATTAACACTGAGACCTTTCAGCATGCTAATCGAAGGCCTGTCAGCCTCATTTGATGTCACCAGTGCCCCTTCTAGCAACACTATTGTTTTTTTCATCTGTGTGTGAAACATTTGCTCTACTGTCGTGGATCGAACTTCGATGTTGTTCGAAAGGGTACCAACCTGAGGGGGGTTCACTTGTAATTCCTACAACTGCGCTCTGAGGGCCCCCAACACATCTGGTTCTCCTACATGAAATCTTGGAGAGCCTCATTGGTGACATCATGCACCATCTCGCTGATGTCATGTAGATCACCCTCGGTTAGGGTGATTGGTTCAATGGACAATTTCAAGGCCTTGACCTTCTTTCATGACCCTGCCCACTCTGCTAGGTGTTGGTGCTTCAATTGTGTTGACACAGTTCGTGGGTTCACACCTCCTGCTTATGTTCCTGCTTCCTCTGCTTCCTGTCCTAGCGAAAGCATTGTTTGGCCCTTGCCCACCTTTGTGGCTACTTCCTGTGTTGTTGTTGTTGCTGTTGCTGGGGCCTTTTCATGCTCAGCTACTTTCTATGCCACGTCCCGTGCTAGCCGCACTTTTGCTACTGCTGTTTCCTTCCTTTGTTTTTCGGCCAACTATGTGATGCTCAGCTTGGCATCGTCTTTCTTCTTTTGCACTGTTGACGTCTTGATTTTTGGAATGTCTGGGGCACACCATTCTGGTGGCCATGCCTCTAGGACATTTGAAAATGGCAGTGTTGGTGGCTACAAAGCATAGCTTTGTCCACTGTTTATTCGGGTCCTTGCACGCCTTGATATATATGTTATGCATGTCTGCCTTAAATTCTACAAAACTCTACAGACTATTGTAAACCATGGTTGAAAATCACGGCTTATGGTTGATCAACATTTGGATGTTCATCTCCATGAGTACCCCAAAGACATTGTTTTCATGTACCCTTTTAGCATCCTTTATGGCCTAGAGTGAAGCATACTTCGTAGCCTCCAGTAAATCTCTATCAATTATGGGGAATTAAATATGCTCCGATAATTCCCCAGCTACGAGCCCTATGGACAGCAACAACCATGCATAGAGGAACATTTTGCCCTATTTCTGGGCTTTGCATCAATTCTCTAAAAATTTTGTGCAGAGGAATTCAGACCAGTTAAACTAGACCCCCTCCGTGCAATGCTCTACCAGTGCGACCACTGGCGTAGGTACCTCGTCTGCGCGGCACTTGCGCATAACTTTTCCTGTGAGGATCTGGGTTACCACGCGTACTAATTTTTCCTTGTTGTTTGAGATGGCATAGCCCCACTTCTTGTTTTCTAGCTTGTACTTCCTCTTCATGGCCTCCGCGATGGCAAAATCACTGCCCTTCCCTTCCAACATGGCTGTGGGGTCCTCTCCTTTGTATGGAAGCCGAGAGACGCAATGAATCAAGTCTGCCATGATGGGGATAGGCTCCTCCAACCATAAACACCCATCATGTACCAGGCAAAGTAGCTACCAAGTGATGAAAATGGTTATTGGGGCACAGTGGAAATGTGCACCCAGAGTAGGTTTAGCAGCCCGACCTTTTCCACTCTGTGCAACCACTTTCGTCGCTCTAATGATGTCACCACCCCCGCGGTGTTTTGCTTCATGAGGTTTCCAGTCTCAAGGTGAGGGAACTTCTCGTGGTTAGTGAGGTCCCAATATTTGAATTTCAGGCTTGACATGCAGCCTAGGTGCGTGCCTTCAAACATAACTCCATCTAGGAGGAGCAGTGTCTGGAGCGAGCCCTTGGTCTTGTCCAGGTCCTTGGGCACTTTGGCCTTCCCCTTTCGTGGGGGGACATAGGTGGGAAGTTTTGTTGAAGAGTGTGTAGGCTAAGTATCCACCTCCATGGTTTCATCTTCTTCTTCTGCAATCATAAACTCCTGCAAATCTTCTTCTTCTTCATCTATTTCTATAGTGACAAATTTCCCCTTCTCCTCCATTCATAGTTTACTACACAAAGGGTTCTGTGGGGACATGCATACGGGAGTCGTTGCTTGTTTATCCTTCTTGGGTCTTGGCATGCGTGGTGATTTCAGGATTTCTGCCACAATCTTGACACCTTCTAGAAAATCCCCCATAGTTAGGGCCTGCGCGGCTTCCTCGGCAGTCACTTTTGCTATCTCCATACCATACTTAGTTGTTGCTATTATATCTATGATGCAATTTATCACTCGTGAATTCAGGCGCTCAATCAACGCTTGGCTCACAACACTTAGGACTCTACTCAATCGCTTAATTTGCAAATGGCCAAGTGTTGTTTGCTGGGCAACCCTTTGTATTTTATAGCACTTTTTGAATTTGAATTCGACTATTCCCCCCAATTCTGATTCATTAATGCTTTCTTGGCGATAGATTTTCCAAAATCTTTCCCATAAATTGTGTCTTAAATGCCTATCGCCCACTCCATTTGGCCTCAAGTTGAGTATCCTATCATGAATATTGACTTCAATGGTCACTTTCTGACCAACCCGGGTGGTAGTGTGCAGCCTTGTGCGTGGTCACAGACCTTGTGACTTTTTTCTTCTATGTGCAGCTCCAACCTCGCATAGCTTCCAGGCAGAGTAGTTTATAGTCCCACGCTTCCTTTCAACTACTTGGAGCACTAAGACTGTATTTCCTTCCACTAGTCAGGTGGTTACACCACCCATGTAGAGTTCCATTCTTTCCTCTGCCATGGTTCCTGGAGAATCCCCACCTTTTATTGTTACGATCGGCATCGCGCACTTCACCATTTGCAAATGCACTACCCTAGTCACTATGCTTAGTAATATGTGGTCCAAGCCAAGGTATCAGACTAATCAATTCACGGAGATAGTTCTCAAACTTCTTAGCATGATCGTACAAACCTTGCCTTACCATCCTAGTTTTTTCAGTGAGAAAATCTTCCTTTACCTCGTCCTCTAGCTTCTTGACTTCTGTGTCCACTAGCACACTTTTCTTTCTTAACTGTACCCTTTCTTCTTCAAGTTCTTAGAGTCTAAGGTTTCCCTATTGGATTTCAGCTTCCAAGATTTCATGAACCGTTGTCCTTACTAGTGTTGGATTAGGCCTTTCAAGTACTAGAGGGCTTACAACTTTCATATCATATTCCAACCTTAGCAGTGCCTACGCACTTTCATATCATATTCCAACCTTAGCAGTGCCTACGCAGTCAGGTTCTTGCATGTGTTCTTATATGCCCATAGAAGCACATGTACGCGTAGGTTCCAGTCAATCTGTTTCGCATTGTGGACCCTATTCAGTACTTCACACACTTTGTCAAAGGGTACCATGCGGATAACCTTTTGCACACTTGGTCTTATCATACGTCCTGGTCCCAAACAGGGGGGTTTTTCGCGCCATTGTCTTACCCACTCCTGCTTGCCAATCGTGATTCCTATCGTACAGATGGTGTGCCTTCGTGCAAGTTGTACACCATATACTTGTATCCATCTGGAAAGGTGGCATGCAGGCCATTTTGTCTAGCATACTTAGCTTTTATCCGCATCTGAGGTTTGCCAAATCGTAGGTGCATCATCCTTCTACATTCATGCCAGTCCTCAAAATTTGGCTGGTGTGTACCCTACCACCTTGCGAGTGTATCACGCAGCACCCATTTCAGAGCATCAAACCGCTATTGTTCTGACACTTCTTTTTCAAATGTATTCAAGAACTCCTCTACCTCGCTTAACCCGTCAGACATAGGTATGTCTCTCGTTTCCCTTTCTAGGCAACACATTGACCTTATCATCATGTTACAGTTGAGCGTGGTTACCTCGTGTAACTAGTTTTGCCATTGTTCTATTTCTTTCTCAGAATCTAATGTGCAGGAGCTTTCGCACTCCCATGAGATTCGACCATCTGCAATGGGATTTATCTAGTCTTGCTCCCATGTAGTTATCTTGTAGATGAAGTCCATACTTTCATTGTTGTAATTGTCATGCACTGGTTCTATGTAAAACGATCCTTCTACAGGGTCTAAAGGTACCACTACGTGCAGTGAATTTTTCTCAAAAATCATCTTGCACTTCTTTAGATTTATCACTCCATTCATGTCAGTGGCCCAATCTATTCCAAGCAACGTAGGATAGGGATTATTGTCATCAACAATATCTATCACTTCGAAATTTACAAGCGTGCTCACACCTTCGATATCTACCGTTATTCCCTGCAATATTCCCATAGGTAGGATCTTTTGCTAGTTCGCCATTCACAATTTAATAGGAGACCATTGCAGCGTAGGCCTACCCATGCACTCCCATGTCTTCTTTGGCAGGATGTTCGCGTCCGATCCTAGATCCAAAATTACTTGATCCATATCATATTCCCCAATCTACACGATCAATCTCATCTCTCTTCTTGTTCGCGTGTGTGCTTCCCAAGCTTCCAGACTACGTGCATTTCTCCTAGCGCGGTCCCAACACATTTAGTTATGAGTTCCTACAACCCCTTCATAGCCTTGATGTCATGCAGAAACTTCATGCATGTCTCTAGGAATGTAGTGAGCATCGATGGGTCCATTTTTTATTCCAGACAGTCTTTACTTCCTGAAGTATAGGCATCTGTGAAGCTCCTCTTAGCTTCCTGAATGTCTCTTTAGTGTGCTCCAGATCAAATTCAATTTCCTTCGTCGGAGTCTTATGAACCCAGGTACTTTATTCAGGCTACTTGCCCTTATCATCCCCCGTCGTAATACCTCTTCGAAGCATGATATTCACACCCGGGTTTTCCTCACATGGCTCAGACCTCATCATTTGTAGGTTTTGAGTCGGGGGAGGTTGGAGTGCTCCTTTATCGCGCAACCTCATTATCAGCGTGGTACAATCCTCTGTCTCACGATCAAACTGGGTACAATATAAGCATGATCGTCTCGCGGATTTATATAATCACGAGCATAATGCCCCGGTCCTCCGCAATTGTAACATATCAGTTGTTTGCGACCTCTTCCTAGTCGCATTCCACCTCGATCTTGTCCGCGCCCCTGAAATCCAGTGCGCGCCATCCCTACATTTTGACCAAGGGCCCGTGTTTCGGTCTGAACTATGTAGGTAGGAGTCTGATCCATCATCAGTTCATAACTTCTTCAAGTGCACTCATCGTGGCTTACTAACCTACAGAAATTACAAAACAACTGTTGGGAATTCTGTGTATACTTTTGTAATAGATGGTATTTATCTGTAGCATGCTTCCTTCCTATCTAAAAAATCACGCACCATAATGTAGGTGTCGTGCTCGGTCCTACTTGTGCCTCTAGTCTCAATGGCATTGGTCCTCCTCCCGCTAGGTAGTTCGTGAAGACAATATAATGGTCCTTGTCATGCCTGTTACACTAAAATTTGTCACAATGACTATTTACAGTTAGTATGGCTCCATCAACAGTCATACTATCCTCCTTGGCAAGCCTCATACCTCTGCTCTCCATGTCAAACTTCAAGAAAGAGAGAAAGTCATTAAAAACATATTTATCTCTGGGTACGCAGATTCTCTCATCCTTACCTGCATGTACGCATCCCAAGTTCACAATACCTACGTCCTTGCACGCTCTGTATGTAAAGGGGTGGGTGCGTACTCCTGTAAAGGTCAAAAGGCGCGAGTTTCATCTTAAAAACATTACTTGTGGTCAAATCTAGATCATTCTAGAAGCTTGTTTGACGTGTATTGAGCGCCTCCAGATGGTTCATGTATCCCTATGAAAGAGGAACTTATCCCATCAAGAGAGGAGCTACCCCATCCAAAGAGGGGCTTATCCCATTGATGGTGGACCTGATTAACTTCCTCTAGAGCATTATAAATACAGGCATTGAGCCAGAGGAGGGGAGGTTGAAAGCTGAATATTCTAAAGGGTAGATGCTACTGGAATTATGACTTCCTTGTAGAAGCTTGTGAGGAGAGATTCCCATCCTTTCTTGTTTCATTTGGAAGTGGGTGAGCTTATCAAAGTAAAGGAAAACTCTTGCTGGACCCTGGGAGGAACTTGCACAACACCAAGGCTCAGGTTGTAATGGTTTCTTTTGTTTCCTATTAATACAAATAAGTCCATTCTTCTCAACAATTTGTTATTAATGAGTTGTTTCATATACTCCTTGGTCTGTATGTTGAATATGTTTTATTTTATGAGATATTCAGGTGCTATTTAATCGTTTGATTGTTAGTGAATGCAGGTTTCGAAGTGAAGGAGGAGCTCATTCGGATCGACGAGGCTGGACTACTACAACAGCGTTGGACTACAGGTAGGATCTAAAACACTTGATTTCTCGTGTGATAAATGCATGTTTAGAGAAGGATTGCTCTTAATTGTCTTGTTTGTCACTAGAAAGTCTTAGGCTTCTAGGGAGGTTGGTTTTGTCCGCAAGATTAACTCTTTCCGCATGACAAATTGGCGACTCCGCTGGGGACTCCATTGATGTGAATGATTTTTCCTTTGTGTGAAACTTTGATTTGAAAAAAGTAATTTCTTTTTTGGTTTTTCGTTGTTTGACTGTGTATTTGGGTGGGCTAGCTTAGAGTTAAGTTAGATTTTAGTTTTTATTGGTTTTTTCCAGTAGTACGCACCCTCTGAGTTGAGCACAGTGCGTACCTGTACACACTGCA
This sequence comes from Pinus taeda, assembly GCA_000404065.3. NCBI lineage: Eukaryota > Viridiplantae > Streptophyta > Pinopsida > Pinales > Pinaceae > Pinus > Pinus taeda. The sequence goes on from APFE030878387.1 coordinate 67,570, forward strand.
GCTTTGTACACAAAGCGTGCACGCACCTGTGCAAACAGGCTGCCTTTGTACCCTATCAAAAATTGAGAAAATTCCATTTTTTCCATTTTTCCTCTTAGATTTTGTCTTTATTTAGTTTTTACTGCCCACATCCACTGGTTATCTATCAGAGATATTCACCTGAACTTGTTTCGTTAGCATCAAGAGTTTTAGTGAAATTCTTAGAAGTTCTAGCCTTAGGGTTTGATTTTTGCATTGGTCCTGTAGTGACTTTGACTTTAGAAGTTGTGAAACCTTGGATCTCTCTGGTTTTATCAGTCTTCTTAGGAGTCGGACATGTCATAAAGTCTACCTGTGTGAGCAACCTACCTTTGTGTTGTCTCTTTGCGGAATTTCGAAGAAGCTTGTTGATTGAGTTGTGAATTTCATTCTTGAGAAAAAGAACAAAAGAGTTTGATTTTTGTTTTTGACTGGTTTATGATTCTGCATGAGCTGGTCCTTGGTTTGATTGTTTCCGAGTAAAACAACCTGGAATCATCTTTGTAAACTTTTGCCTCATTAGGTTTGCTTTTAGGTAAATTTCCTTTTGATTTGCTTTTGAGTGAGTGTTTCATAGATTTTTATAAATTTTGAGATTGATTTTTGTTAGAATAGTTCTATATGCTTTGTTAAATAGGAAAAAATACAAAAACATCTCCTTTGAAAAGTTTGTTTTAAGTAGCATTTGAAGTATTTTGAAAGAGAAAGGAATTTTCGTGCAAGTAATGAGTGGTAATGTGTTGTATGCTTGGAAAAGATAAAGAGATTGTTTCTTTGACTGTCTGTTAAGAAAGTTGCCTTTATCAATTTTGCATTTTCCAACTTTCTTAGCTAGGGAATTCATTGAAAAAGAAAGTAGTGTAAATCATCCTAAGTGCATCTTTTTAGTGGATTTGAGTCGAGTCTACACACCATCAGTTTCATCTCCACTACATTTTGTCTTAAAGAAAAGCCATAAAATTAATGCTTAAAGTAAAATCAACTTAGTAACTTTTCTTTTACTAGGGCTCTGAAGCACCAATATATATCAGGCTAGTGTCTTGGAGTAGGAGAGTAATTAACTCTCCAAGACAGCAAAACCAAACAAGTAGCTTATCTTGTGATAGGATAAATCCAACTGTTGCATTTATACTCTGGGAAAGATCCTATTAAAGGAGAAGCACGAGCTCGTGTTCGAACCAGTGAGGGGATCAATCCTCCCTCGTTGGGAACGACGCCGGACACGCACGTATTACAAACAGTAAACCTCATATTAACCATTGTCGAGGAGCCTAGGGTCACTTATCGAGTAAAACTTGGATTATTGTCAAGGAGCCGGTAAGGGGATTGAGCTTGATACTCTGCCCTTGCGTGCTGTCGGAGTGTAGACTGTTCCCCTAGGTGTATTTTTTGTTGTTGGTGACCTTAGTGACCATTATCTTAGGATTCTACCCAAGGTGACGGTGGAGGGAATATCCCACTGTACCTGTAGCAGACGTCGGCTAGACTCACTTGGATTTTCTGGGGGGTTCACTTCACTTGAGACGGTTAAAGTGGAGGAACTTGGTCTAGTCTATTCATTAAGCAGGTTGCCGGAGTAACTGTTCCACCCACCATTTCTGTACTGAATCCTACGAGGTTGGATTTCATCACCAACTAGTGTTTTCGGTCCGGAGAGCTTACTGTTTGTGTGGGGTTTGACGCCCTAGATTCTTTAGGCATGTGTTTGAAATTTGATTGGTTCTTTAGCAACTTTAGGTGGTTTGCTTTGAGATTTTACTTTGTTTTCGTGTGCAGTAGTTAAAAGTTTTAACTGTGGCTGAATTACCAAGACAGTCCTGTAGACTTCGGGGCGAGTCACCTGAAGTTGTTACCGTGGCCGATTTGTTGAGGAGATCCCGTATATTGCGGGGTGAACCTCCTGAAGATGTCCCAGATCATTACGAAGGTTTGAAAATCCTTGTAACTCCTCCTAGTGGCAGTAGAGTAGGTCCACCTGAAGAAGGAGAGTCTTCGTTGGTAGTCCATCCAGATTACCAA
>APFE030878392.1:0-20211 GCA_000404065.3 Pinus taeda
CAAATTGATGATCAATGGTAGAGGAGGTTATGTATTATGCATGCATTCCGCAAATAGTGTATAATCAGGATAATCTATGTGAATAAGTGTTATATTATTCAAATTTATACATTAGGGAGCGTTAGGGAAACACAAGGGAACACTAGGTCAAAATAATGAATGCAAATGAATGATTACGATTTTATTACAAGAAGTGTCAGTGATTTCAAGGTGTGCTAAGAGGGAAGTGACAAGGTATGCTAGGTAGTGCTAAGGCATTCTAGAGGCGATGGAAACATGCCAAGATGTGCTAGGTGCTAAGGTGTGCCAATGCGTGCCAGGGAGAGTTATGGAGTATCAGGGAAAAACAAGGGACCACTAGTTTCAAATGCATGGAAATGAATGAATAAGAGTGTGTGATAAGGATTGTCAGTGAATTCTAAGTGTGCTAGGGAGGGAGTGACAAGATATGATAGGTAGTTCCAAGGAATGCTATCTAGTGCCAGGGTGACATGCCAAGATGTGCCAAGTCCTAGGGTGTGCCAATGTGTGTCATGGAGTTCCATGAGAACACAAGGGAGAACTAGTTCAAAATGCATGGAAATGAATGGATAAGAGTGTGTGATAAGGAGCGTCAACAAGTTCCAATTGTGTTAAGGAGGGAGTGACAAGATTATATGATAGGAAGTGCCAAGGCATGCTAGAGTGTTAGGGCATGTTAGGGAGTGGTAGGGTCTCTTAGGGAGTGAAAAATCATGCCAAGGAAAGCAGGGGATGATAATGTGTTCCATGTAGTGCCAATGCATTTTTATACGTGCCAGATGTTATGGCATGTGAAGATGTAAACTATGTTTCTTAGTTGTTTTATGGACACAATTGTATGTGCGCCTTGACTTGGTAACTTGATAAGTGGGATGGGTTAAGATTGGACATGAGAAGCCTAAGATGAGTTATAGGCCATTAAGGGAACAAGGCATAGCCTAGTTGTAGTAAATGTGACTTGGTAAAGTTGTTGTAGTCAAGGCAAGACTTGGTTGGGTTCCTAAGTGTAAAAGAAAATAAAGGTAGTTATGAGGGCATGATAATTAAGGAGTGCCATTTCTTGCCAAGGAATGAAAAGGCATGCTAGCATATGCCAGATAGTGTCAATGCATGTTGAGGAGTGTTTGGGAGTGTCAGGGAATCATAAGGGAGAACTAGGTCAAAGTGCATGGAAATGAATGAATAAGAGATTATGCCAGGGAGTGTCAGTGAATTCTAGGTGTCCCATGGATGAAGTGTGTTAGGAGAATTTCATATTAGGACTCATAGGAGGAAAGCCTACGATTGTGATAAGAGGATGGAAAAAGCAGTTTCAGACAAAGGGAAACTTTGGTCTAGGCACAACACTATTTTTTCAATGACTTGGTTGGGTTCCCAAGTCACAAAAAAAGTAAGGCTATCTATGAGGGCATGAAAACTAGGGTGTGCCAAGGTGTGAAGGGAATTTCAAGAAGTGATAACAAATGTTAGAAAGTTCCAAGGAATGTTAGGCATGTGAAGACATGCCAAGTGCTAAGGCATGCGAAGGTGTGCTAGGTTCTAGGATGTGGCGCCAACACATGCTAGGGACTGCCAAGGAAACACAAGGGAGGACTTGTTTCAATTACATGTAAATGACTGAATGTGCGTGTGTGATTGGGAGTGTTAACAAGTTATAGGTGTAATAAGGAGGGAGTGACAACGTATGATAATCAGTGCCAATAGACGATAGAGTGCTAGGAAATCTTGCTAAGATGTGACAAGTGCCATGGTGTGCCAATATGTGCCAAGGAGTGTTAGGGAGTGCTAGGGAAACACAAGGGAGCACTAGGTCATAATGCATGGAAATGAAGGAATAAGAGTGTGTGTCATGGAGTGTCAATGAGTTCCAAGTGTATTAAGGAGGAGCTACAAGGCATGCTTGGCAATGCTGAGGAATGCTAGAGTTCTAGGGTGACATGCAGCCAAGATGTGCCAACACATGCAAGGAAGTGTTAGCTGGAGTGCCAGGGAAACACAAGTGTGCACTATGTCAAAATGAATGGAAATGAATAAATAGGAGTTTGTGATTATAACTTTAAGTGAGTTCTAGGTGTGTTAAGGACAAAGTGACAAGGTATGCTAGGAAGTGTTAACGCATGCTAGAGGCTAGGGAAACATGCCAAGATGTCATAGGTGCTAGGGTGTAACAACACATGTCAAGGAGTGATAAGGAGTGCTAGGGAAACACAAGGGAGCACTAGGTAAAATTGCATGGAAATGAATGAATAAGAGTTTGTGACCAAGAGTGTTAGTGATCTCTAGGTGTGCTAAGGAGAGAGTGACAAGGTATACTATGCAGTGCTAAGGAATGCTAGAGTGTTAGGGTGGTAGGCAAGGATATGTCAGGTTCTAGGGTGAGCTAGGGAGTGTTAGGGGTTGCCAGGGAAACATAAGGAAGCACTATGTCAAAATGCATGGAAATGAACAAATAAGAGTGTGTGAGAGGGAGTTTCAATGAGTTCTGGGTGTGTTAAGGAGGGAGAGAAGGTTATATGCTAGGTAATGCCAAGCTATGCTAAACTACCAAGCCATGTCAGGAAGTGCCGTGGTGTGCTAGGGAGTGTCAAAGCATGCCAAGGAATGTAGGGGATGTTAACGCATGCCACATAGTGCCAAGGCATTCTAAGACATGTCGGGTGCTATGGCATGTCAAGATGTAAATTATGTTTCTTAATTGTTTTAGACCATGGTTGGATGTGATGAGCCTTGTCTTGGTAACTTGTTAAGTGGGATGAGTTGATATTGTACATAAATACCCTACTATGAGTTATAGGTAGTTCTTAGATGAACAAGGAATATGTTGAATTTCCATGACACATGAGAATCCGGGTTTGGCCTTAGAATATTTGGTGTGAACACACTCAAGTGCCGCAACACATCTACTATGCAGAATGAAATCCACCATGAAAGAAAAAGAAATGGATTGAATGCATAGAGTTTAGGGTGTGCCACATCTTCATATGTTAATGCTTATTATTGTGATATACAATAGCCATTTATATGTCTGGTGTAAGACTCCTCTGGAGATTTCTATCCAACAACAACATCTTTGTGCTAAAAGGTGTACTGTCAGAGGTTGCTCCATCAAAAATAGAAACCAAAATGGGTATCAATACCATAAACTATTACGAATAGATTTTTCCAACGGGTTGTCCACATAAATCAAGCCACAAGAAGTCTCCTATATAGATAAACAGACAGACAATTAAAATTTTTTTGATATCTAAATTCCCATAAATACAACAAATAATTAATCTACAGGAAACTAATCCAACCATCCTTTGACATAGCATCCATTGTACTAGAGAAAGCCTTCACAATTGAAATTCAATAAACTAACAAATGATTATTCACAAACTGGGTGTTTATGATTTCAAATACCCAACAAATTTACCAACCCCACCAAAATAGAGCATAGATTTCAATGCTATCAAACCCTAGGTCTCAGTCTCGAAGATTTAGGGTGTATTCATATACATGGTTATCGCATTGCAAGTATCAATTTTGATTTTTTTTTCCATCTAGCCAAAAAACAAAGAAAAGAGGTCGAAGATACAAGTGAAAGGGAAATATGGAAATATTCCTATGGTGCATTGATGAAGACATCAAATGATCGAGAGAGTTGAAAGGTTTAATCTTTATTACATTTGGTTTGTGTATCAACTAAAAGAAAAATTTAATAATTTATGTAAAAGTGTGAAAGGACCATTGCTCGATCCTCTTGCCTCCATTGAGAAGATTTGTTGAGGTGCATTTCTATGAAATATTTGTAGAGAGCTTGCAATATTGTCACTCATATCCTTCAAATACTTCACTCATTCTCCTTACCTATTCAAACAACAAATCCAAAACAAATTATGGATCAATCGGGAATATCAATCAAATGAATCCTCTGATCTCCCTGGGAATACTTGAGAAATCTCCTTGGAATGTAATATCGTGACGTGCTCTCCTCTGTTGGCCTTCTTTTGCGAAAAGTGGTGGGAAAGAAGATGATCAATTGTAATCTTAAACTCCTCTTTTACTTTTTTTACACTAATTTGTTCTCAAACTTTACCATGTGCTCTGCTCTGTTAGCATTCTTTTGTGAAAAATGGTTGGAAAGCAGATCATCAATTGTAATCTTAAACTCTTCTTTTACTTTTTTTTACACTTATTTTTTCTCAAACCCTCTGATGCTGCCTCCAAACATATACAATTCCAAGTAAAATAACAATTTTATTTTGAACTTTTATTTATATCTGGTGGGTGGTATGGTGTCCAACTACATTGAAATAGAATAGAGAATCAGTCTTCCTTCCTGGTCACAATGTCATCTGCTAGTTGAGTGTTTAACTTTGCCTTTTGGGATGCTACACATTTATTCAGTTGTATGACATTTTTTATATTTAGTAATAGTAACATTAATTAATTGACTTAAATCTCATTCTCATCCTTGAGCACTTCAATAAAAGTAAGATTAGTGGTAATTTGAGAAATGTGGGCTCCATTAAAGATAGGTCATAATTTATTTTCTTTATATATCCAATAGCATTAGTAATTTATATTATTAATTAAAATTTTTATTTAGAAGAATGGATATATTTATCATATTATTTAAACAATAATTATTTTCTGATTTATGTTTTTTTTTTAATCAATTTTTTTAAAGAAGTTTTTCTAGTTCAAAGACATGTAATGAGTTAATTTGAGTGGCTGAGTGTTGTAGATTACAAGTAGGACGTTGTGGTATTAAGTCCCTTGGATATCATCCTCATAGTTTAGATATTATTTAGGAATGAGGAAAATTATCTGGTGAATTTTCTATACATTTATATAGAAAATAAGATATTACTATAAAGAGAACAATGTATTGATATGAAATTTATATTTTCTTTATTATACTCTTAAAGGATATTACAAAATAATGGTTCCAATGTTTTTGAGAAAATATGGAGCTTTGTTGCTTTCACACTTTTATCCGACAAAAAGTAACGTTTGTGTACTCTCTTTCTTTTTCCCAAGGGTTTTCACTGTCTCGGCTATCAAAAAATGGGTCTTGTCAACAGTTACTTCTATCCTGCCACAGTTTTGAATGGAATTTGAATTAATTCTATCCTGCCAGAGTTTCGAATGGAAGTTGATATTGTTATTTATCTGCTAAATCATGTCCAGAGGATGCATTCAAATCCTAGGATGAATTTACAGGTTACACTTCATTGTCTTGATAGATCAACTCCAACCAAATCACAATGTGTTTCCAAAATGGATGGTGTTCCAAGGTAGATATTTCATCTAAGCATGAGTTGTCCAAGGTTGTTTTCATTTTGAGAAAAGATAGTAGTGCAAAAGATCTAAGCCTGCCCAACAATAAAGCTAACTCCAGAGAAATTATGAAGAATTGGGTAAAGGAGCCAGCTCGATTTAAGATGACACCCAACTAGATCTACAAGACGAAGATACTAAGGAAGGCGTACCATTACTTAGTCATATTTTCATGTTGACTGTGTGGCTAAGCAAGAACAGAAACCTTTCCATAGAGTTGGGTGATCACACTGGACCAACTGGCTAGAGAAGCAAAATCATGTAACTGGTCCAGCATACTGCCTCATCAGTTGAAGGAGAAAGTCATGAAGGCTTGGTAGTCACCTGAAGGTATGCATGTAGATATTTACATGTCTGCCTACATCCTAGATGCAGTCTGTGCCTGACATGAGTTCTCGGGCTTGGAGTGGGCATGGTCATCGGTGGAGACTGTTGTGACCACATATTTTAAGTTGTTGTCTGAATGCAACTTCAGAGGAATAATCACACAACTGTCTAACTATTTTGTCACCCCAGTGTACAAGATGATATCGAACAGAATCAAACCTGCATGTCAAAGGAAGAAATTGAGGCATTTTTAGGCATTGCAGATTAGTATTCCTCACCATTCGACACTTTCACCTGAATTTTTAGTGTAGAGAAGCCTCTGCAAGTTCTTCCCAAGTTTTCCTTGGATGTACATGTCATGTAGGAAGTATCATATCACATCTCAGCAGGATTGAAAACTATATTATAGTGGAAGAAGAAGGTACCTTGGCTTTCTCTTCCATTGCGGATTGGGTTATATGAGATTCAGAGTATCAAGTAAGTAGATGTTGAAGTAGAACAGATGAAGAAGTACCCATTCGACCTCTGAAGCTTCAATTCATATGACCCACATTTCATTGTGAAGGATCACTACATGGGAGTTCAGTTCAACTAGATCCATGGGGCATCTCATTGGGCCAAGGAGGACTCATGGAGGTATTGCTACAATTCCTCTAGATCCAATGAATAGGTTAGCTTCATTGTGGAGTGGTAAGCGAAGCAACCTGAAGCAACATCACAAAGAGAACCAATAGTAGCTAAGACTATGTCCAAAGTATGAACAAACATATGCACCCATTCTTGCTCAGGCACATAACTCCATATAGCAGCGCATGCCATTAAATGTTTCACAGGGCAAGTTAATCCATTATAGGTTACTTCAACATACTTACTTTATTAAGTGAATCATACTTCCAATAGCCTTAAGACAGAGTAAGAGAAACTAAGAGAAGCTTCTTCCTTACTTCCATAGGGAGCCCATCTAGGGACAGACACAAGCAGGGGTCACGTTGACAACACTGCGAGGATGTTAGTGAGTGCCACTGATTAGGAGTGATTTATTAGATTGATTGAAAACATCGGAATGGGGGGTCCACCAGATAGTAAAGGGAGCTGTGGCTAGGCAAGCCAATAACGAGTTAGCTGCTGAAGGTCGAAGGTTTCAGTAACCAATACAACAAATTAGCTTGTCTCCTTCGCGACTCACTTCTCTTATTTTGATTTAACATACTTCCACTACTCCCAATTTGAGTTCATCGGCACTCCCACTCTGATTTTGAATTCTATGTTTAAAGAGGATTGGTAAGTAGGGTCTTCTTAAATGCTCCTGGTATACCCCATCACGTATAAGTTGTTGCCGTTTCCCTCTCCTCATCCTTCTTTGGCAGCTCAACGAGTTCTGCACTGAGAAATTCAAGGTGACATAGTAAGTCAAGGTAGCTAGGAGTTCAGTAGCAACAGTAGAGGCAGCAGAGCCAAGCCTACCTATGTGTGACAAAGGGAAGTGGAAGATTGTCAATTACATGGAAGAGGAGAAAAGCTGCAAGTTTTGAGCAGATCCACTTGTAGAAAAAGAAGCTATGGTTATTTAGGCAAAGAGGCAGTAGTGCGACAAGTGAATCGTGCAAAGGCAAAGGGATAAGAAGAGAATGGAATAAGAAGAGGAGTTTTATGAGTTGAGGGAGCAACTCTGAAAATAAAAAGAGATGCAAAAATAAGAGAGGGAAGCACAACAACAACAGATACAACAGGGGGTGCAACATGTGCAAATAGATGAAGCAACTCTCGTACAATTATTTGATTCATCTGAATAGCTAGCATCAGGTGAATAGGGTGAAACATTGTAGGAGCAAGAATTCACTATTGAGATAGAACAAGCACTTCAACAGTTGGATGTAGACATGGAGCAACAAGAGTTGGAACAGGACACCAACCTCATGCCTTACCACAAAGCTGTCAACTCACCCACTTCAATGCATCCAGATGATGAGCAAGTCTCGAATGACCAAGGAGGCACTGAGATCTTTGGTGGTCAACCAGAAGGAGAGATGCACAACATCACTTTTAACAAATCTCATCATAGAGTTGTGTAGTCTCACAGAGTACCAACTCCGAAGGATCAAACATCTCCTGCGAAAGTTGAGGAGCGAGTGAACGTGACTGATGTGCATAAGCATCCAGTTGCCTTTGCCGATGCAAACAAAGTGTATGCCGAAGCCACTAGCTCAAGTGTTCACTTTCTGATAGCTAAGAATGAGTGAATGGCGAAGGAACTATAGGTGTCCAAGCGAGGAGGATACTTTGTGACAATGTCCGCCCGAGCTAAACTAAAGAAGGGAGGATACTTTGTGACGAACCTGCATGCTATTGTTGATAACATGAAAACATGGATGATGAAGTACAAGGGAGCCCCGCTTCACTTGAAAGAGATGATGAGGGCCAATGCAATCGAGTTACAAACACGTATCCGCACGTCATCACTAGAATACAAGCTTCCCATGCACAAGTATTCAAGAGCATGGATGTTGTGGTGTGCACGCATGTGATCCCATCACTTAGGACTCTCACCAAAGCGAAGACCAAGAAGTAGGTTTGACTAGAGCTTTAGTCGTACTTCAAGGAGTTGATGCACATTGCCACCTGCCCAAAATTTCCTATCAGTGCAAAAATCATGCAAAAGTATGTTGCTGGTTCGACCACATTGAAGACAATGATGCACATGATTTTAGATGAGTTGGATAAAGGAGCCCAAGCAGTGTACCTCGATGCTATGGAGGAAAGGTTTAGGTTTCAGACAGATGTCACATCGGAACACATGGACACTATCAAGGACTACAAATCTTGGCATTAATATGTTACTTTTGATTAGCATGAGGATGTCTAGTAGTTGGACTTCTATAGTTGTCTAAGTCAGAGTGATGTCTAGTTTTTCTTTCTCAAGCCATTTTTGTTCACATGGGTACATGTGCATTGTAATGTTAAGTCATGTCAAGTTTAAGTCAAGTGTCAATACTGGATTTAATAGTCATAGAGTAGGTGAAGAGTCATGAGGGTAGTTGAATGGTCATAAAGGGGAATGTCAAGGGCCACCCCACCCTTTGCTATAAATAGTCCCTCATAACTCATTGTATAGGCTTTTGGTCAGCCAAGCTTCTAATAAGACTATCTTGGAAAGAGTTTGGATAGGATTGTAACACGCCTTGGCTTCTCCACTACACATAGCTAGTTCATCTCTTTGGAGGAGTAGGTGGATGTGGCTATAACGTTCTAGTGTTGGGGCTAGTAGGTTTACATGGATTTATTGTATGATTAGAACTTATACTTATTTATATAATAAGAGCCAACACGTTTTCATGCATATGTTGTTATTGTAGTTGGACTGTTCGGGCTGCTATAGTGATGTATTTTGTTTAACTTACATAGTTGTGTATGAACTACTTTATATGCAATTATATGAATCTTGTTGCAGATATGTTGTTGGTTTAACCATCACTTTGGATTGTCAGCTGACCTACTTTTTAGCATGTGATGCATCTTCGCTTGTGTGTTCCCTTCCCAGTTGAGTATTGTTACAAGTTTCCCAGGGGCGCACTCATCCCAACCCACCTGTGTTAGAACCTCTCATGAACCTTCCTTGACTCATTGCAATAGTCACACCCTTGCTACTAACAGAGTTATCTTACTTGCCTCTATGCGAAATCGCGGTCAAGGCATTGCTTTACAACCCACTGCTAGGACTGCTACACCAAATGATCTGAGGTCTAATTGGGACTTCTTACTGGGGAGATCCCCCTGACATGTTGGCAGGTCTAGCACCGTCAACAGATTCCTTTGTCGAAAATTGAGTAGAAAATCCTCTTTGGCACAGAGTTGCATCCCTTCTTTGATAGGAGATCTGTCACTTGATTCTACTCTCTATAAACATTATTAAAGGCCAGTCTTTGAAAGGTATTCATCAAAGATCTTATATGTTGCATCCAAAAAGTAAGGGAAGGTGGTCCAAATTTTGTTCTCAATTGTAACCAATCTAGGATCATCTTGGAATCTCCAAACATAGGTAAATCTTCAATTGCAAGCCAATTAGCACATAGAAGAGCCCCCAAGAGTATGATTAGCTCAACTCTATTATTTGACTCTGTGCCACAATACCAATTGAAATGGAAGGTGTTGTCTGGCTTCAAAACCAAATGTGTCCCACTTCTAGAGACCCCGATGGTGGATGCTCCATAAAAAATAAAAAATAAAAAAATAAAGTATGACCATAGCTCCACAAGTCGAAAATGTCTTCTAGGTTGTTCCTCCTTCATTAGCTATATCTCCATAAAATATGAAAAGATCTTTAAATAGGCATCTCTAGTATCTGGTTCTGTTTGTTCAAAAATATTCTCAATAAATGGAAAGCCAAAATGGATGCTAGAAATAATGACATAACTAGGAGAAAAATAGGACGTTACAAAAGAAGGTATACATGAATCTGCATCAAGAGCTAAAGGAGAGGCTAAACTAGGTGCTAAATATAATGCTAGATTTGGTGCTAAATAGTGTCGACTTTCTATGATCAACATTAAAAATTCCAAAATTATCACCATAACGATAAACAACACTAATGTTTCCAAAAATGTGGAGAACAATACACTAAAATAGCGTGTGGAAGCAAAAAAGGGAGCTAAAGAGGTAGCTAGTCACAGGTATTTGTTGTAGTGTTCAGGATGTGGTGGCTTCCATCAGGTAGTGGCCTGGAGAGAGTAGTTTCTTGCATGATTTCAGGTTGTGTTTTGAACACTGGTGATGGCTAGTGATTATGTAACAAAAAGATTTTGCTGATAAGAAGAAGAATGAAGCAGACAAAGAAGATGGGGGTTTTTCTCCCGGAAGTATTTCCATGTTATATCCTATGTTCACATGTGATGATGCTTTATGTGCCTTTACCTTGATGATTATATATTGGTTATGATCTACTTGTGCACATGTATTATTTTTCATGTTTATGATTAGATCTAGTGTTATAATTTGCTAGTTAATTAATGTATAATTCAATGATTTGTAGATAAAGGGTAAAAAGTTTAATTTGGTGATCCATAACACAACACTAATTCACTCCACCCCCCCTTTCAGTATTTCCAAGCTCCCAACACTTAGTATCAAACATTCCAACAATCGGTATCAGAGTGGGTGCTTTCGGGTGTGTCTTAATCGTTGAAAATTAGATCTAGGAATATATGGCAATATTTTGATTTTTTTTCTAGAATGGATCATCAAGGTGTGTTTCAACTCACTACTACAAAGTACCAAGCATGGGCTGAAAAGGTCAAATATGAGTTATTATCTAGTGGATATGATATTTGGAAGTTAGTGCATGAAAGTTGTAGCTAATATCCTATCCTATCTAAAGTGATGCAGCATAATGCTCAAGCGAAAAGTGTGATCTATCAAAATCTTCATAATGCAAATATCGAGAAGATAGTGGATCTGGCATCTACAAAGGATTTTTGTGATATATTGTATATCATGTATGGAGGAAACAATGACAGTAGCAATGGGGAGAAAGAGAAGAAGAGCAATAAGGAAAAGAAGAAGAAGGCCTCACAAGACAAAGAGTCTTAGCCAAATCAGATTCCTACCTAGTACAGTTCAACAACTAATCAAGAGATGAAATTATAAAATGGAAGTGTAGGAGAACTAGATGTCATGCAACAAAACAAATATGAATGTATAATTATAGATGATTTTTTTTAGTTATGCTTTAGATGGATCTTATGTTTTCCTTGCTGATTCAAACATTCAAGTTGATGAATGTGATAGATTAATTCTTCTTCAAGATGAATATGACTCAGTTATGGTTGTAATATAGAGGCTTAAAATTGAAGTGAGTAGGCGAAGAACTACATGTGAAGATCAACAAAAGTTGTTGTAGATCTATGATGACAAGGAGGTTGAGCTTGTAGGATAAATCATCAATTTGAATACCTAGTTATAAGAGGCAAAAAGAGTTGGTGATGTCATGAGAAACCAACTGAAAGAGACTAAGGGATGAATGAAAATGCTTGAAGCTAAAGTGCTCTCTACGAGGAAGCAGCTAGAACAAAAATATATTCAACTAAAGCAGATGAAGGGAACCAAGGCATCGGAAAACCTACTTAGCATCCAAAGATATCGCATGGATAGATATGGTATTCTATTTTATAAGGAAGAGTCTAGCAGACATACACATGAGAAGTATGATGAATCACATGGAAGGAATGTAATATATAATGACAACAACAAGAGAAACAAGATTGAAAAGAAGTAGCAGATCCAATAGTAGTCGAGAAGAGAACCTCGAAGAACATCTATGAATAGAATACCATTCGCTCCAAGAGAAGATTGTCGTAGATATGTCATATTTCAAAGGGTAAGAAACAATAACTTTTCTCCTTTAATGGATGATGTAGAGTGTCACATCTATCGCAATTATGGGCATGTTATATTCAGTTATAAAATTACAATGTTCAAATCTAATAAACATTATAGGAAAAAAGGATATCCATGGAGACCAACCATTAGGTATACAAATTTTTTAATGGTTATTGATTTTCATGTAGCCTGCTTGGCCATAAGGAAGTTGATTATAGATATAGTCCATGGAGAAGAAGTATAAACACTGTAAGGAAGATATAAGCCATGGTTAGTTTTGGTTTGATGGGCCCTAACCTAGGTTCAATGTTAAGTAGCCAAGAAAATTCCTACACTACTAGCCCTTTAGGCATCAATCCGCAGAGTGCGGATTGAAGTCTCACCTAAAGCAGTATGGGGGGATGTAGGAACCAAGTTTCCACACCCTGAGATAGTTGTGATGTCAGTTATTTTCCCTAAACTTCCTTTGCGCAAACCGATAAGCCCTTTAGGGCTTATGAAAGTACTTCTCTTATTCATCCTTGAAGCCTATGCGAAAGTCTTTGGTCGTCTTTCACAGAACCTAAATAGGTAGATCAGGCACTTGTGTGACTCTGTAATTACTCTTACTTATGTATCTACGTAGATTCACTTAAGTATTGGTTACTTTAACATGCATTATAGTTATCTTCATGTAAACATATATTCCTACTTGCATTCATATGACAAAGTGAAATAAATAGATTCACACATCAATATAGAATTAATTCATACTCCAATATTCTACATAACATAATCGCAACATTCATAAGAGAAGTAAAATAATGCATACACAGATAATTGCAGAATAATTCTTGTTATAGATAATCAAAATTTCTAGTACAAACTCTGACTACCCTGTGCACACAGCTGCAGGGGTTCGCACACTCAGCTACAAACTTCTACCCTAAGCCTCTGTGCACTTAGCTGTAGATCCTCTTCCTACACTAAGACTCTTTGCTCTTAGCTCTCACAGACCCATAAAATTACTCATAACTATACCAAGACTTATTCCTTAGTTTCCTTAGACTCTTCTAAGACTCCCTTTTTATACAATCCCATGGTCTGTGGACCATGGGTAGATCTCTAAAGCTGACATGAATTATACAAAAGAAGGGAAAAAAACCCTTTGTAACTTTTTACATATTCACACTGTGCGGCCACAAAATGTGAATACTTTACATTCTTCACAAAAAACTTGGGCCTTTAGCCCCAAAAATTGGGCTTTTAACACCAAAATTGACCCCAGGGGACTCGTTCCCAATAGGCCCCCAACAAAAATTTGGTGACTCGCCCTCAAGTCACTCTACTGCTGCGGAGATCTTGCCGTGAAGACCTCACAGCTCCAATTTTACTACTGTGACTTCGACAGTGAAATGTGTGGTCGTCTGCTTCATCTACTCGAGTAGCTGCTCCGTTGCTAACCCTACACCATCTATCTATACCTTATGATGCATTTCCTATAGACTAGCTAGTTTTCCTTTAATGGTGGCCATGAGCACATATGCTTCCTCCAGCCAAGGCTTCAAGTGAACCTTCAATAATGCTTCCCTGTGTTGTGTTGTGTCCACCTGCTCTTTCAACGCCTTTGCTTCCTACAACTTTGCTAGCCTTTTGGTAGTGACAATGGTGCACTTTTTTAGCACCTACATCCACCTTAGGCTGAAGGAAGGCAACATTCAGGGTAACCACAAACCGCGCTCAGTCTGGTAGCTAGCCCTACCAGAACAAGAGAGGGCTCTCTCCGAGTCACACTCAGTGAATAGATGAACGAAAAGGCCTGAGATGACTTACAGTGAACTATTTATCTTAGGATAGTAAGTGAATATGAATACAAGAAGCAATTTTTATGAATGACTGTGTTTCTGGGATGTTATGGGACCAATGGACCTCAATGAACAGAGAACTTGAAACAAAGGCATGGATCACTTCGTGAGGCAAGATAGGCAGAAAGCCTAGCAATTTAGTTTGAGATGGTATGGAATGGAGAGATTAATTAAGAGGGTGAAAAGGGCATGGACAACATGAATCCTTTTCAATAGAAGAATGAACACTGAACGTGAAATTTTCCTACAGGCATAGCAATAAAATTGAATTCTACCTTAGCTAACTCATAAAAATTCACTAGAAATGAATATGAAATGAACTATGAAACATAACAAGATACATATGAAACATAAGAGACACATTTTCCACACTCACAACCACATGAATCTCATGAAACAGAGTCACTGCCTTTTACTAATCCTCTGTAAAAAATATACAATGCAGAAACAAAGTTTCTTTCCCACAGTCTCCCAGAAGTTACAAGCCAACCAACCCTTTGAAAATGGTTTGCATACAATATATAGAATGTTCCATGAAGAGATAGAACACCCAAGGGTTGGGGAGTTACTTGAATCATTACAAAATGAAGGTGGAGAGCCAAACATCAACTACAGGTGCAGTGCCACAAACATGACAAATGGCTTGGGTGACACTTTGCCTTCCTTTGCCACTTGGATAGATGCCCATCTGGAGTGAAAGTGCTTTAATAGCCACCTATGGTGTTAAAAGATGAAGTGTAGATGAGAGGGCCCACTTATGAAAGGTCGCAAAGTGAAATTTCATGAAACAGAGGCAATTTGGGCCTTTTTTCCTATATGCGCCACGCCCTTTTCTGTATGCGTCCCGCCACTTTGAGGCCAGTTTTGAGGCACTTGCAGGAGTCCAAAGTCTATCCAAGTGTGCTTGTTGGAAAGCCTATCCTATTTAATTTCCAACCGAAGTGGAATTTTTGAATTTGGAGCTCATTTTCCACTTTAAATCTTCATTCCCCCAAGACTGCTTCCTGTGTGTCAAAATAGGGGCAGTGAGGCCATTTTTTGGGTGTTTTTAACCTCCTGGACACTCAAATCATGCCCAACTGTCTTACTCGATTGCTAGTAGTTGTGATTTTGCATGCTGAATCCAAAAATACAAACCATTTCTCATTTGGAGCTCCCAATCCTACACGTCACGCCGGTGGCGCAGCGCGTATAGAGAAAAAACCTGTGTTTGTGCAAAAAAAATTCCATGTGACCAAAATTGTCCCAAATTTCTTGAAATTTGGGCTGGAGCTTCCTTATCAAGTGTTTTGCTGGGAAAAAGAGGCTTCGGCCAATATCTGAAGTCGATCGAGCCCCCTTTGCTTCTTTTGCTTCTTGATTTCCTTCCTCAATTTCACCTTCAAATTCCTAATTCAGGCCTTGCACACTTTGTTCCGCGCCATGTAGTGGAAAGCCATGTGTCTTAGCAAGGCATGGTCCTTGTCAGCCTTGTCTAGCTGCCTCTAAGTGGACGTTCACTTTCGCTAAAACATACTCTCGGTCCTCATTTCTTTGCTCCATAAGTCTACCTTATGCTGCCATGATGTGTTGCGGGTTTTCCTTGATCAGTTGCAACTCTATCTCAGCTTGTCGATCCTCAAGTTGTTTGTTCCTCTACTCAAGGTATGTCATATTCCATTTGGCTCTCCCATATTAGGCATGACGGTAGCTAATGAAATAGACTCCGGTGTAAGTGTTAAAGTAACACTAGCAAATGTAGAACAAATAGGCAAGCCAACTCACGGTGAAATTGAACATTTGCAACCCTTTCACAAAACTCATAGCATGACTGAAACTAAAAACAAGACATAGCAAGAGCGCAGGCCAGCAATTCTGTAAGGCTGGTCGGTTCCTCTCTAACATGTCTGCCACTCTTATGAGGCCTCCGAGGTGCCTGTTCTTCCAAGGGAGAGTCACTTTGGGTTTCTACCTCATAGTCTGATGATTGCTCATATGCTATGACTGCTATGCAAAATACCCTAAAGACAAGATGACTATTGTGTATGAACTGTGCTTGAACTGCTCTTTTTGGTGTTGTATTTCAATTTCTGCCACCAAGGGAAAAAACAAATGCAAGAGGGACTGTTAGGGATTGTTAGGAAGGGGAAACAATATTGAGGAATGAGAATTATTGGGATAATTTTAATTAGGGAGAGGAGGGGTATTTTATATATGGGAATAAGGTTTAGGGTTTGGGATTAGTTATATAGGGTTGAGGAGATTTTAATAAGGGCTAGAGTTTTGGGATGT
This sequence comes from Pinus taeda, assembly GCA_000404065.3. Lineage (NCBI taxonomy): Eukaryota > Viridiplantae > Streptophyta > Pinopsida > Pinales > Pinaceae > Pinus > Pinus taeda. The sequence goes on from APFE030878392.1 coordinate 16,161, forward strand.
TGAATGCAATGTAGGATTCATCAACTTGGTGGGGGGGTAGGAAATGAGGCAACAAGGGAGAATGGGGAAGCAGGAGAGTCCTTGGTGACAAAACTGTGAGCTCGGAAACCCTGGCAGCAAATTTGTTTGTGTTGGGTATGAATTTTTGTTTCAACCTTTATCACCCTTACACCACCATCACTCAGCACAAAAATGGATGAAACATTAAGATGTTAACCCTACTTGGAAAATCCACGCAAATAGATGGAAATTTGGAGAAATTTCAATGAATTTCAGGCCTTTTAGCCCTGTGCACCGTGCCTCCCATGTGCATCACGCCAGTGTAAATTTACACTGGAAAATTTCTCTCAGTGCGCCACGCTCTCTCTATGCATCATGCCCTTTTCCAGGTGATGTTTGGAGGCCTTCCCAGTGTCCAAATTTGGTGCATAATAGCTTTTCGGAAAGGTATTTGAGTCTACTTTCCAAACCAATCAGAATGCTTTAATTTTTAGTTCATTTGCCCTGTCAAAAATCAAATCTCCCAAGACTGGTCAAAATGTGCCAAATGAGGCTGCCTAAAGGTAGGGTGCTGTTGCAGTCAAATTTGGAATGCCTTTCTCAACTCCAAATTGAGCTCATAATCACTCATTGGAAATCCCTTTGTGTCTAGTTATCATTTTAATCATCAAGCAAGTCATTTGACCAACAAGGCTAGGATAAAACTTGATTTTTCCAAGGTCACTTGAGAGGTGTATCAATTCTCCCGAGGCGGTTGTATTTTTGACATTTCTCTAAAACCATGACACCTGTGTAAAAAGTGAATGAGGTTTGTCTTCCTTAGCCTTTTTTGGACAAAAAACTCTCTCAATTTTCCCAAATTCATCTTTTCATTGGAGTAAAACCTATCTCGATGTGTGGCACAAGGGATTTGTCGAAATGAAGCGAAATGAAGGGGATAAGTGGCTTCTAAATTCTTGGGAAAAATCTTGGAAGTAGGGAGGGATGTTAAGAAGTAGGGGAAAGTGGAATTTCAAATATTGAGTGAGGGGAAGGGGTCCAAAAAGGCAAAACATAGGTCCAACCTAGAAAATTGCCAGGTTGTAGCAAGAAACTAGGGTTTGTGCAAAAATGAGGAATTTGGGGGATCTCAACGATAGGAAGTGTTTGATAAGGTACTTTAAGGATAGGGGAAGGTGTATGAACAATCAGGATACAAGTTTTTCTGATGACTTGACCATCCAAGAGAAATTGCCTTCAAAACCCTAGGAGAGGGAAATGACCTTACCTAGGCGCAACTCAAGCATGAACAAGGTGTAAAATGACCCAGTGGAACTTGACATGATAATGAAAACCCTCTGAATGATGGTACACTCAACTGAATGGTGACATGGACTGAAATTTGGACAACCTTTGGAAGGAGTACAAGCAAACCCTAGACCTAATGCCTAGTGACCAAATTTTGCTTGAAGACTCACTGAAATGACAAAATTTGACCTTAACACCTTAAAATCACTTTGTAAGAGAAAGTTTTATCACTGGAGGAAGGCTACAAAGACTGACACTAACATTGGCTCCAATGGGGGATGGTAGCTCCTTGGAGGTGCCAAGAACAACAGATCTCTGGAAGAGCTAGACAGTGCCTTTTTTTCCATTGGGCTATGGATTCATTACTTCGACAAACCACACAAGACTCTGACTCATTTATTGACTGAAACATACCGACTTAGTTATGGAACTGAAATGACTGAAAAAACTGACTCAATGCAAAAGGAAATGACTCATGACTGACTTAACTAAAACAAAGAACTGACAAAACTTATTCAATGACAGCAGTCCATCAAGATTTCGAGGGTTTCAAATCATGATGGCAGCTACCCACGTACTAATGCAATATTTACAATCATGTGTAATGTGTCTTCCAATGCAACCTATCAAGTAGATGCCTCCTTGATTGATTCTCCTGATCAGATCTTCTGGTCAACAACAGATACTGGTAACTAGGCCTCCAAAAACATAATTTACCATGATCTCCTTCATCACTCAGTTCTACAATAATGACCTTCACTGCTATCTACAGCAGATTTACCATTGGATCATGAAAAACATGAAGATTTACCTCCTGTTGAGGAAACAAGATGTCCTTTTCTTTTGATTCTGATCTTCCTTCATAATGTACTTCAGAAAAAGTATGGTCCTGGTCCTCAAAAATTTCTGAAAAAATGGATGAGCAGATTTCTTCTTCAAAAAACATTTCAAAACATGAGACGTATGAGGACGAATCTGAAAGGTAATCCTGAATGGCCTGGTCTGCTGAAGTCTGGATATATTGTAGATCATCTTCATATGATATGACAGCTAGATTTTCTTTACATTCATCAATCATGAGAAAAGAGACTTCAAATGATTCTTGAAACCCAACACAATCATTTATATCATCTACCATAAATTCACCCGGATCTTTTTCACTTACTTGAACAAAATTCTCATCTTGTTGTTCATGAGTTGACTAGACTACCTCTTTATGAAGGCTTTGTTCTAATGACATGAGAACATTTCGATTCAAAACTTTGTTTTCTTCATTCTAGGTGATTTTAACAACAAAATTATCTTTCATGGGACTTAGTACAAGGTTTTCTTGGTCACCATAACCCAAATCTAGATCTGAAAGGGTTGACTTAACGTTATCACATTCGGAAAGTAGAACTAGACTTCCTTGCATGCCGTCTTCTTCTATGGACAGATCCAAAATGACGCTTTTTCTTTCACCACTTTCAGCCATATGGAAATCTTCAACTTACTGATCTATCACGCTGTTCCTCGGACTGTCATCCTTTTCAAAAGAGGAAGAAGTTTCACCAACACTTTCTTGACCATGTATGCACTACAAATCTGCTTTAGCTTGAGTTGAAACATGACCATGCAAGAGTTGATCTATCTCGTCTTCAGACAAAGGAGATAAGACCTTTTGTTTCCTTTTGCTCAAATAGTGTTTGTATTCAATATTTTGAAGTGAAGGAGTATATAAATTTTCCTCATATTGTTGATCCATTTCATGTAATTCATGTGACTATCAAGAGGCAAAACTCCTTCATCTTCCACTGTACTAAAATCTTGATCATGCTGCAAATTTTCATGATCGTCTTTACGCTGCTGAAAGGGATTTTCATACGGGGCTTCCATGATGTCATCATCCATAAAATTATCATCCTCATAGTATTTTTCAAGGCTTTCAATAAAAGTAGAAGCATGTTTGCAACAGTCATGAACTAGATTCAATGATGGATAAGAGTCTTTATATCTTTCAATGAACAATGCATGAAATCCTTTAAACAGTAAATACAAGCAGGCAGCAAAATTTCATACCAAGATTGGGCTTCACCTTCTAGAGTGGCCAGGAATATCTTCATTAAGCAATCTTCACGAAAATCAACCTTCAACTTGCGAATATGCATGTGAAATCGAACTAGATGTAAAGCAGCATCCTTCTTACCATCATCTTTAAACGTAGGCAGATTCCTTGACCAACCTACCTTCGAAATTTTATTTGGGAAGCCTAGGATGTGATCTCGGCTCATGGGAGCGTATCTTCTTGCAATCCGCTCCATTTTAAAAAATCTCAAAGCCACTGATCTGTTAGGCCCCTATACTACTAGTGTCACCCCTTATTGTTATTAGTACAAACCACTTATTATATTGATGTACCCATGTAGTGCCCATATTGTTACTATTGTGCCCCATAGAAGCCCACTATTGTTATTATTGTGCCCTTACATTATTATTGTTATGTCGGCTCTAATTATGTTATGACCCCCTAGACTCCTATATATAGAAAGGAGGTCTTTTCATTTGTATCATCCAAGAATTGTTCATTTATGTAATGTAAAGGAGGTTGCCCCCTCGAAGAGGCTGAATTCTAAGGCGTTGATCTATCTTTTCTATCTTTTCTTGAGCCTGGTTTCATAACATTTGGTATCAGAGCTTTGGATTCTAGGGTTTCGCTGCTCCAAACAGGTCATCGTGGAATTTTCGCTATAACTTTTTTCTGTGACGTTTCAGAAGTCACAAAAAA